>VXAL01001142.1:386887-409974 GCA_013399475.1 Chauna torquata | reverse complement strand
AAAAAAAAAAAAAAAAAAAAGTTTCAAGCTGTAAATCCCAGCACACAGACTTTAACAACATAAAAACAATCTATCCAGGAGAAGGCATTCTCCCCATCCTGCTAGCATTATTCACACATTAAATCAGAACTGACAACGCAATCTTTTCAGCTGAACTGTTCTCATTCTTCTTTTTTTTATCATGATGAAATAATTCCCCTTTTTAACAACTTCCAAATGTTCATACTGATGCATTATTGAAGTGGCAGTGCAGATTTCCAAGAGGATGATGTGTCTGATTTTTTCAAAGCAGTGAACAGACAGGACATTAATGAATTGGAGAAGTATTAAAATTTTTTTTTGCAAAAGGAAATGTTTTTAACTGTATAAACCGTTGCAACAACTATTGATTGCATTTCCACCACAACAAGGCAGGCAAAGCTGATTTATGACAGCAACCCACCCTAACTATCTAACCAGATTTAATATAGTTGCCATTCCATGACACAATGATGTATATTTTTGTGGCAATCTAGAAAATAATTTGCAAGGAGTAACAGTTCGTTCTTCAGCCATCAGCCATAAAGCTGTCAGGGGAGGGTCTCCAGCGCTGGCTGTGGGACAGTGATGTAGCGAGGAGGACTGCAAAACTTCATGGGCTGGGGGGAGAATGGTGGGATCTCAAATTTATGGATATGAGGATTTTCGTGACTTTGTTGTTACTGGTTTTATTTTAGTCATAAACCAAAAGTAACACTGTCTCCGTAAGAATACACGGTGTTTTACCTGGCCTCACTTATTGTCTGACAAAAATTCAAATGGCCCTTGCTGTGTAAGTTGACAATGTAGTCCTTAGTTGTCTGGAGTTAATGTTAACTGATGGCTCTGGTAACAGCTTTCCCTTTGGGAACCCTGAGGCCAAGGTTAAGGAGGGAAGAGGAAGGTAGGAGGCAAGTAAGTTCATTCACACTTTTTTGCTTTTTCACGTGAAACATTCAGGTTTTAGCTAAAGCTGAGTAAAACTTTAATAGCAAAACTGAAGTCACTGAGAAAACAGTATCTTCCAGCCTGAAATGCTGTTTCAGGTCTAATTTCTTTAAGTATTTTTGCTTGGAGAGGATCTGGGGGCAAAGTCCCCCAAAAAATGACAGAAAAGGGACCAGCACTTTCATCATATCCAGCTGCCGCTCTGTGTCACCCAAAGCAGAGCCACTCCAACAGGAAGGACTCATATTCGGTGGGAGGTGGCTGACACATGAAGCCTGGGGGCCCCTTGCCTCAAGGGTGACAGCAGAGGTGGGGCACGGACACCATGTTTCATAAAACTGGATCTCGGAAGGCTGCCCGCAACGTCTCCTAGGGATGGTCTGCTAGAGAGGGCCTTGCTGGAGGACTGGAGCAGAAGGGATAAGAGGAAGGCAAAGGCATGATTTAAGTGTCTCGCTAGGAAGAACACTCATGTTCACTGGCTGCTGACACAGAACAATTTGTCCAGGAGATGCCCTGAGACATCCACATGGCTTTGCAGATCCAGCCACCACCTCTACTCCTGGGTTGGCACGGTTATAAGGAAACTCCCGCTGGATGAGAAGCCTGTTTTCTACCCAGTCCTCATTAGCGCAACAGGGTTTCTCCCTATTTATTACAAATAGGGCCTTGTAGGGTAATGTATACCTTTACAAGCATTATCTTCTGTGCTTCTACCAAGACTATGTTAAATAGGTGGGCAGTAAATATAACAGCCCCTCTTTCCCTCCACCTGCTGCCCTCTGTCTTCTGTCTCTGAGGCTCTCCAACATCCCAATTACATGAGGGTTGGGTTTTTTTGTTTTGTTTTGTTTTTGCTTCTTTGCACATTGCTATATCACTTACATTCAGGGTACACTGGCTTCTCCACCAAATCTCAAAGCAAATCTGGTCTGCAGGAGTGCTAACACATCCAGAGATGCTACAAGTGAACCTCAAGGTGGAAAGCAAAGAGGACACAAGTGTAGGTGCCTGCTTCAGGCAGAGTGATGGGCAGCTGATTGCCCTAGGGAAAAATCCATGTTAGCGGCCCACCAGCCTTTAAGGCTGTCTTATTTACAAGGATTAAAAAAAAAAAAAAAAAAAACACTAAAGTTAACCACAGAACACAGCCCTGGCTGGAAACAAACTGAGAATATTTTCTTTAGTTGACTAATTCTTGTTTATTTTTTGAAAGCTGGTGCTATAAAATTCACAATCCAATTACAATTTCCAGGCTGAAAGAATGGCTTCTAATTATATTGTTTCCCATCATTGCCACCATCACTGCAAGAAAGAGTGGATTAAAGCTGTATTATTTTGTTGCCTGTACAAGACTCAGATCCCAGCATTCTCAAATGATTTATAAAAGACACATTAAATAAACTAACAATGTTTTTGCAACAGAAATGGGCTGTACCATAAACAGGACAAATTGTAAAATACAGATTTGCTGCTGTGTTCCAATGCATCAGAAACGAGGATAACAGCAACTGTGCATACAGAGTATAAATTGTATGAACACAAAATTAGGAGGGAAATGCAGGTGACTTTTGAAACATGAGACTGGGCTTTAGGAGAGCTGACTCGGTGTCTGGCCTGGCAGAAACCTTCAGCATGGCTTTGGGTAAGTAACTTGGCCAAGGGGAGGAGGAGCACAGCTCCAGGTATTGTCCTCCCAGTGTAGCTGTCACCAAGTAGGTGTCAACATGCATGCTTTGGGTGTCTGAGATCCTGATATGAGAATTTGGCTAGAGATCTAGTCAATGAATATCAGTGATCAAGTGTGTCTACTTGACCATTCCAGAGGTTTTGCTGTCCTTGCTTTGGTTTTCATATGCTTTCTTCAAGCACCCAATTCTGCCATCTCTCTAATGACTTCGGGAGATTCCTCCTGTGTTGCAGGACAGGGCTGAACCGGAGTGTAGATTGTCATCCATGAACCTCCAGATCGATTTATTCCCGATTCATCTGTACTGTGGGAGACAAAGAAGTTCAGTGTCTGTCTTGAACTAACCTAATAGTTGCCTGCAGAAGGATAAACAAAATCTATCCATTGAAATAACTGATGAGAAGCTTCTCCCACCTGTTGCTTCTCCTCTTTGCAGTTAGAGCTAGTTAATAGTGAGACTTGCAGTCTGAACACAGAGCAAGAAAGGAGAGGATGACCTTGGGCAAGACACTATCCTTCAGGCTGTGAATCCTTCAGAGACATTTCTACATGTAGATGCATGCACACATCTGTCTCTACATACATAGGAGCTATTTTGAAACAAAGCTCATAGGCTACAAGACCCCTCCCAGCCTTTCTGCACAGTTGACCTCCTCCACACAAGTGCCGAAGAAACAGTCTAAAACATTTCTTGTCCACATCAAAACGAAGATAGTTATTTCTCTAAAGCAGGTCCCATTTGACTGCCAAAGCCACACAGTTCAGACAACATTACTCATACCAGCTTGAAAAGCAACAAAAAATTTCAACATTACTGGCATAATGAGAGCATGGAGAAGAAAACCAGCTGGGTTCCTTACTACTTCTCTCCAACTCACATAAAAGGATATCCTTTATCAATCATAAATCAATACAACATCCAGAAAGAATAGCGTTGTTCTTGTATCATCTTCTATTTCTCCAGCACATTTTCAGCCCCTGAGATCAGAGCAGGAACCCAGAACTGTTTTAGTGTCAAAACCTGCCACCTAGAGAACAAAAGCACAAATGGAAATAGGTTTGTGGGTTGCTGGTTTTTTTCGTTTTTGGGTTTTTTTAAGCAACAGTTTCATAGCATTACAGATGTGCTAGAAACTATAAATTCTCTGTGCTGTCTATTAGGGCAACAAAACAGATTTTAAGAGACGCTAGATTATGTATCTGCACAGCACAGACATCATTATAGGCTATTGCATCTGCTCCCAGCACAAACACTGCTGGATGTGGCTTAGTGATTATAGGACAAAACGTTTTTTTCTCCCAGTTCTATAAATTTGTACTTTCTGTAAACANCAGGGAGATCACATAACCATTGCAGAAAGCAAGTCAGTTTTTAATCAGAAGTTTTTTGGTGCTTTGAGTTAGAGTGAACTGTGTCTGGATCTGAACAGTGTCTGAGGCTGAGTCCGCTAGTGATCTGTGTGTGCTCAGCAGGTCCGACAAACTTCAGGCTGAAGACATCCTGTGCCAGAAAGCCTACTCTCGGATCACAACAAGGGGGGGGATCACAGTGCACTTCTGAGGAAGTTTCCTGAGGTTTTTAACTGGAGCAAAACTTTCAAGTTTCCACTTCTAGGAAAATATCCTGTTTCCATCTCAAATTCAGTGGAAGAAGTTGCCGATTTCCCTCTGAAAACGGAAAGTGGTTCAGCATTTCTGAGTCAAGAAACATTTCCAGAATTATCCATTTTGATTCCAGGTCAGTTCAACACTAAGTCACATTTTCAGAGAGGAAGAAAGTGGATATATTGAAGTAGTCTCCCCCTAAAAATGGTACCTACAGGGCTCCCATGCTCCGTTACACAGACTAGACAGGAAAGGCAGAAGGGGGTGGGCAGAGGCAGGTGAAGCATTGCTGTAAATTCAGAATAGTCAATTACTTGCTCATAATTGTGAATTACCTTACACTACCACCCCCTGTGAATGGTCCTCAGTGCTTTGGGCTGCACAGAGCAACAGTGATTACAGATACAAGTTAATCACAGCAATTCCCATACATGCTGCTGCCTATAGCAACTCACACGCCTTAACTACAGGAGACCAATGTACCACCCAGTGCCAGGATATACTTCTGATAGGGAAAGCTTAATGCCTCGTTAAATAATTCAGAAGAACCAATTACTTAACAATTTGGCCAAAGACATGTAGTATAACCCTCTGTTTAATTGCTAGTGGGGAAAGTTCATGTCCGAGAGACTTTTTTGGTTTGGTGTTACAATTTCTGCAGAAAACATCAAACCTTAACTCTCTCCTCTTCATGCAATAGAAAAACCTCCCCATCGCCACATGGCCAGGGTGCTCCGCACTCTCAGCCCTCAAGTCATGCTCCAGGAGAAACAGCCTGCTGCCTAAAACACCCTGAAGTTTGCTGCTTGTCAGGTGTCCACAGCAGCACAAGTCTTCCCTTTACCGCCTTGAGAAACCATCAGCAGACTCGTGCCTGTATTATCAGGCTTGCATGTAGTCCCTCTTAGAAAAAGCTTTAAGCTAATCCTGACAAGCGAGAGGTAGTGGATAACACTTAATTCCACAGTTTCAGCACAGTTAAGAGCTTATTATTTGGGCATCAGAGGTCAGCTACCACTTTGAAGCCATCAAGACGGAAGCTAGCCCCCGAGGTTCTTCTTGAAACCACTGTTATGTGCCTCAGTGCTCAGATCCTGGCGTTTTCTGGCTCATTTTGATATGCCCCTCACCTGGATACCATCGGGGGATCCAGTCACTAGACCTGCGGGGACCAGTGTCAGACCACAAGCAGGAGTCAGTCACTGCCCCAGGCTGAAGGACAGTTTTTAGCTACTTTCAGTCCACCTAATTAGCAGCCTTCTGCCAGAGTGCAACCTCTAACCCACTTGTCACCAGTGAGGCCCATTAGTGAGTGCCCCTCTCCTCACCTTAAAGCTTTAAATCTACTATTCAATCCACAAAGAATTAAGTTGCATCTTCAGTTCAACACAAACCACCTAGACCAGCTCAATACAGCAGTCGTCTGACTTTAATGTGCTAGGGCCCTGTGGAATTTCTGTCCACCACAAAAGGAAGCAGGTAAGCAAGAGCATAAAAAATAGCACATCCAAAAAATGGGGTAGCTTAAAGAACTGTGGTAAACCTCACAAACTATAATAGCTGTTGAGAAAACCACCGCCATTTTCTCAATAATCGCATAGTTTTAAGTACGTCTCAACACCTGAGTGACCATCTTTCAGGAGCCTCTCCTTCCCTCTCCACCTCCAACGCACAAAGACGACCTTATTTAACCAAATGAATTGGCATAAATGGTTTCTTTTGTTTTCATTAATGAGTTTCAACAAAGTGAATATTAAAAATCCCTTTGCTAGAATCTAGCAAGCATCCTTTTAAGTACAGAGATGCAGAGAACAGCTTAGTCTTCCCCAAACATATCACAAGTAGCATTAATTCTAGAAAACGGCATAACCGCAGAAGAAAAATCAGTCACTAACACATCCTAAAAACACAAAAGGCATAGGATTTATTAGGTGTGACAGACCTCTAACTAATCTCAAAAAATTAGTATTAACATCATCAAACTCAAGGAGCACCTACTAGTGAGGATATTGGGTATCATTCAAAGGCAAATATTGCCCTGCAAGAGAAAAAGTAGATCTGCATCCTCTTCTCTTGTTCAAGAGAAATCACTGCAGCAACGAATCCCCCTGACCAAAGAGCATCTAGAATTTATTCCTCAAAAGTGCATGTGATTTATGGACAGAATGCATTGCCAAGTCTAGATCAAGGGAAAAATAAATAAATGACTATCTCATAAAACTTAATGAGAATTTGAATGGTCACATTAGTAATGTCTCTCTTGCACATAAAACCTACTTATAAGCTACAAGGCAGCAACAGGTTCAAGGCTCAACACTAACTTAACTTTTGCCTTTAAAAAAAAAAAGAACAATTTTCCAGATCAGATTACTTGAAATATTTATTCACAAGCACATATGGTATTAAATGGATGTGAATCTATTTTCCAAAGAGGCATTGTCATTAGCAATGTAAAAGGCTGATGATATTTGTGAAGTGCACATTTTTAGGCAGCAAGAGAAACCTGCAAAAATTAAGCCTTTCTATCAGACATGATCAGATTTCTTCTCCATCCTTAGGGGATCTTCCGCTCCAGGCTGGCGAACTGCTTCCCCAGGCTTGCACAGAACCAGGCAGCCGCGAAGGGGCAGCACTGGATGACTCAAATTTCAACATATGAGGAACACCTCCTCAGGGGACAACGGGCACTGGAGTTTATGGCTATCTTCCAAAACGGCTGGTGCCTCTAAAATAACTTCCATTGTGCAATCTCTAGCAGGAAACTTACTGCACTTCGGTTGTCCTGGAAGGTCGTCTACCGTAACGCTGGTGGCAATGATGAAATTCAGGCAGTTCATGAAGAAGCATTACCCATCCAAAAAGCGGTTGTGGAGAAGCCCACTACAACGAGTTACTTTGATTAGCAGGCTCACAAGACAGGCTGCAATATCCTGACATTCAGTGGTGAAGAATTGCACTCTTACATGGATTAAGACATTTTAGCATTTGTATTACTTGAGTTAAAGGGCATTGTTTCGTCTTTTCTGCTTCAGATCAAATCAGGCACTACTTGAAAACTGCGCAGGCCTGGTGTTAAATTCCCACCTGTGTCATAGGCTTTATCAAATGACTTACCATTCAGCTGCCTTCAGCTGTCCAGCGACATGATGTCAGGTTCACTTCAGTGAACTATGACAATGTGAACAATATAGCATCTAGTCTCTGTGTCCAAAGTCCTGTATCACCTGACCAATGCCTGACCATATATAAAGCATATTAATACACATTTGGTGCAGCAGGCGTACGACCTGTCCTTTTACTCATTTCTTCAGGGCTTAGCTCTAGGAACTGTAAGCGTTGGCATGAAGATAAATGCTCACTGCTTGCATTAGGAAGTGAAATTGCACAGGCGCTTGAGTGAGAAAAATAAAAACAGTTTTAAACAAGTAACAACACGAGTTTTTGTAACAGCACCTTTATGGAACACAAGGTTAGCTTTAGACAAGTGCCAGGTTACATTAATTTTCAGTCCTCTATATAAAGAAAACAATCTTGGGTTTACTCCATCCTGATAAAACTTATAACACATTTATAGGCACCGTGTTTGGCCTATTTCCAAAGTAAAAAAGGGCTTTCCACTACAGTGCTGGAGTGGTTAACAAGTAAGATAAACTTACTACATTCTTTTCTAGAGAATAAATTATTCTCATCCATTATGTCCCAATGTTACTGGGCTTTCAGAACACACAAACAATGCAATTCTATTCAGGTTAAAGAGGAAAGGAAGGTAATTTAAGTCAAAGACCAAATCATTTCCATAATTACAGACAATTTTGAATATATATATTTGCATTGGAAATTAAACTCATTTTTGTGAACAAAAATTCCACCTCTCCATACAACAAACAGAATTCCTCATCAGTAGAGGACTACACTGTGCACGGCTCAGCCCTGAAAAGAAAGTCTGGACTTCAGGCATATCCAGCTATGTGGATCAACAAGCAACCCCTTCAGATCCAGCAGCTTTGGTTTAATGGACGGAAACTTTGGCCTATTGTTCAAACATACGTGCCAGCAACGAACAAATAAGATTTTTAAAAATAAAGCGAAGTATATGTGATATGAGCAATGTGCGTAAAGTCAGTGCCCTGATCCTTAAAAGCAACTCTATAAGCAACTTTACCTTAAAATGGGCAGTGCTTAAGTTACAAAAGATTCAAACCTTCAAGGCTGATTAGTTTCTTTATGATGATAGAAAAAACGGTTCTGCTTCAGGAATTCAAAAGATGAATCAGGTTTAGTAGTAGATTTATTAGTTTGCTGTGATTTACAAGGAGGTGATTGTGTCTGAACCAAGGAGACATCAAAACAGGTTTAGCCAAGAGGTTTATGGCTTCAAAGTCAAATTCCACAACCAGAGTCAGTCATTTGAGCAACTGAAGTTTAGCAGACAAAAGATAAGCGGAGGCCAGGTGCTGCACTGATGTTTCAGAGAGTGTTCCAAAGTGTCTTCTCTTACAGCAATTTCCGTTTCTCAAACTCCTGCAAATAGCACACAGACATTACAGGTGGAAGAAAAAAAAAAGGGTTTTTATTAATATTATATTTTAAATTACTCTGCATATATCTTAGCAAATCTAATTTTAGGAATTAAAAACTGGAAATAAAAATTAAATTAAAAAATGTATAATGCGTGCAAGTACTCTCCCACCTCACATTAACTCACTGGCTATGAAAAACCAGTAGCACTAGATTACAGTTAGTGCACTGCACTCAGATTGCAGTGCTGTCAAGGAACCACTTGATCCCAGGCACAGCATAACAAGCTTGAAAAACCCAAACTCTGCATAAGAACCGCAGCAGAATCCTTACAGTAAAAGATTCAAGCCAAGAAAGCAACAAAGTAAAGATTTTCATTTTAGTAGAGGAAAAAAAAAAAAAAAAAACAGAATAAGGGAAGACTCCCACAGCAGCCTGTAAAGGTGCTATTATACAGTCATCACAGGAAAAAAAAAATACCTAGCACAGCTGAATTATGCAGTTGAATTTCCTCTAGCTGTGAAACAATTCCTTTTTTTTTTTTGGAGATGAATTAAGAAAAACGCTAATAATCCTATTTCACACAGAAGTTTTTCAGCTGTATGCATTCAGCCATAATTCTGAATTAGTACTTAAAAGAGACATGCCTATATGCCAAGGCTTTACTCCCTCAAATATTGTACTTTCAAAGAGTGTTTTATTATTTTAAATTAAGCCGGGTTCTTTGCTTCCTCAGATAGCATCCAGAAAACACAATTCAACAGGTTGTTGCACTTGACAGCAAAATGTAATCACTTCTATATTTTGCTGTTTATTTTCCTATAAAGGCAATATTACATTCAACTACTTGCGTATATCATCTAAGTAATAACTGCAGCTTTTTCAGTCAGACTTATGTTTAACCAAGCTTTGGGTAACAGAGTATTTGGGTAAGAGATGTACCACCATTCCCTCAAAAGTAGACTCTTGCTCTGGATGAGTACATACACCAGTTTCCATGCAACGAACCTTGTAGATGGTGCTACCTAGCTGAGCAGGGGACATGCTGACAACAACACCAGCGCTCTGAAGAGCGGCTATCTTCTCTTTAGCTCCACCCTTTCCGCCAGCAATGATTGCTCCAGCATGACCCATTCGCCTGCCTGGAGGAGCAGTCAGACCAGCAATGAATGACACTACTGGCTTGGCATTTGGACCCTGTGAATAAAGAAAAGATACTGCGTTACGTGGCAGAAGGTGAGATGAAAAGTAATTCCAGATGGCAGATTTAAAATATGTATATAAAATCAACTAGCCAGGCAAAGGTATCAAAGAGCTAGAAACCTCAGACATGGAACCACTAGTCTTAAGAGTGTAGAATACTTTCCTTCTTGATAAACTCCATAAACCAGAAGCATCATGAACTTTAAGACATCTCTCTACAGAACCATGTATATTACAAAAAAAAAAAAGTTCCCTACAAATATCATTACAGGACTAAAAATCTGAAGCTGACACTGCTCTGCAGTTAAAATTGAAATTAGGAGCTTTAATCATGTCAAATCTTTCTCTTTAATAAAGTATGATTTTTTTTTTTTCTTTTGTCAGTGGAGGTTAGAAATTGAATGAAGCTTTCTTGACATGGCAGAAGATGGCTAACCACCAAGGCATCTGGAAGCAAGCTCTTTAAGACTTACGGAATTATTTTCTTTCAAGAATGCTGCTGCGTCTTCTTCAGCATTTCCTCCAATTTCCCCAATCAATATGATCCCCTCAGTATGAGGATCCTTCAGGAAGACATCAAGGCAGTCAATAAAATTAGTTCCATTGAAGGGATCACCTCCAATCCCTGAAAAAAACGTAAAGCCACAAAAAAAGTAACTGAAGATAATGATATTGCATTTACATTAATAGTTTCAAAGTAAATTTCAGCATGAAGAGTTATTCCCAAAGGCTCATAAGAGGGACAGCTCTCAGAGTGCCATGTTCCTACCCCAAATCTCTCCTCCACTATTTTACAGAAAACTTGATCTCTGAAGTTAACATCTATGAATAATCACCTTTCAAACCATAATCAAAACATGCCTTATACAGAGGCTCCATACAATATACAGCAAAGGCAAGACTCCAGCTCTAGAACTTTGCTGTAAAAAAAATGTGAGTTAGCCAACATGCTTAACATACCCAACTAAATGCCTAAGAATGCTCTACCACTTTACATTAATAATAAACTTTTTAGAACAATTTGTTTCAGAATTGATGTCGTCTCCAAGTGCAAGGTCATGCACATGGGTTGGGGCAATCCCAAGCACAGGCTGGGCAGAGAATGGATTGAGGGCAGCCCTGAGGAGGACTTGGGGGTACTGGTGGATGAGAAGCTGAGCCGGTAACATATGCTTGCAGCCCAGAAAGCTAACCGTATCCTGGGCTGCATCAAAATAAGCATGGCCAGCAGGTCAAGGGATGTGATTCTCCCCCTCTGCTCTTGTGAGATCCCACCTGAAGTACTGCACTCAGCTCTGGGGCCCCCAGCACAAGAAGAACATGGACCTGATGGAGCAAATACAGAGGAGGGCCACAAGGATGATCAGAGGGCTGGAGAAGCTCTCCTGTGAGGACAGGCTGAGAGAGTTGGGGTTGTTCTGCCTGGAGAAGAGAAGGCTCCGGGGAAACCTTATAGCGGCATTCCAGTACCTAAAGGGGGCCTAGAGGAAAGCTGGGGAGGGACTTTTTACAAGGGCATGTAGTGGTAGGACAAGGTGTAATGGCTTTAAAGTGAAAGAGGGTAGATTTAGATTAGACATTAGGAATAAACTATTTACTGTGAGGGTGGCGAGGCACTGGAATAGGCTGCCCAGAGAAGTTGTGGGTGCCCCATCCCTGGAAGTGTTCAAGGCCAGGTTGGATGGGGCTTTGGGCAACTTGGTGTAGTGGAAGGTGTCCCTGCCCATGGCAGGCGGGTTGGAACTAGATGATCCTTAAAGGTCCCTTCCAACCCAAACCATTCTGTGATCCTACGGGTGTTGGCAGTTCTCTGCTCAAAGCTGTTTTCTAGGCTTTTACTAGTCTGACACGGAAATGATAACAGAGAAGGGTTATATTCTTCACAGCAGATAGGGATCTCGTTTCTCAATATAACAAGAAACAATTCAGCCATTTCTGTGCTTGCAAAAAGAAACTTTCGATTTGTTCCTGTGAAGAAAAAGCAAATTAGTCTAGGTACAACAAGCTGCTACTGAGGAAACCTACCAATGCAGAAAGACTGCCCCAATCCAACTTGCGTCGTCTGATGAACAGCTTCATAGGTCAGGGTTCCAGATCTTGACACAATACCTTTAGGGAAGAAACAGAGATAAACTTAACACTAATATAGCTAAGTGCATGACTAGAGGTAACTATTCTTATATTCATGAAAATCACCTTAATAAACTGAACATGAGATGTCAGGTTTTCCAGCTAACCTTGCCAAAACATGAAAACTCCATACATTCTAGCTGTGCTATTTCCTGGTCAGCACTTCTGACACTTAATTGTAAACAGACTAAAGCTGCCCAGCAAGCCAGTTATATTGGCTGAGATGGCATTCCTCACACTACAGCTTTACCAGGGTAAAAACAAAACAGTTCTTGCCCTGTATACAAGTAGCTTATGCACCGAACTCAAAACAGTGTTGCAGCTCAACAGTTAACAAAACAATTCTGTATTAATTGTGTCTCCAGTACCACCAGGCACATGCGAGATCCTCCAGAATGGAAAGACACTGCATAAATGCAAGTTACCACTATTAAGGTATTCATTGCTGCAACTTATTGCTCTACAACACACATTTAAATCACAGTATTACAAGAGACCACAACCCTAACCAAGCCCAACTAGATTTTCTACAGCAAAAGTTATGCACTGAACCCTAGACTGGGGGCAAAATACTTGCATGGTTTTTTGTTTGTTTTTCAAAGTCAAGATTTTTGTTAATACTACAAAAGGGAAGTTTTTGCAGAAAAACAGACATTACCTTCCATCTATTTCAAGCTATTTAACAAGCAATGTAATTAGTATATTGCACGAACAGAGGACAAAATGCACCATTAGACTAACAAGCTTAGTTTTATCTACTGTTTATACTGTTGAACAGCCCAGATGTCTACTAGCAAAGTTCTTTTTTCTTGCTACAAGAAGCTACAGGCAGAGGTCCAAAGACTGTGGCTATTTTTATAGCTTACATCCCAAGATTATCAAATAATTCTAGGATGCCTCACAGTAAGAGAAAGCTGGGGAGCATCTCACCTAAGGCCATAGTGTTAAATGAAGTTGGGAGGATGGCAAAATTGACATCTTTACTCCCTGATTCTTGGTTCAGCATTGAAAATAGTTTCTAGCACTACTAGGACAACTGGATTTAAAATATTCTTTCACATCTGATGTGCCTTGCATTCAGATTCTACTACCTTGTGACTGTAAGACATTTCTAGTAGACACTCAGAAAACCTGAACAGAACTTTGATTCAAATGGAGCATCAACTGACATTACCTCGAGCTATCTTTAACAGCCATAGAGCAATGGCTTCATGTTATCTAGAAAGGGGATAATTGCAGTAGTCTGATTTTTCAATTTCATGTTTGACACGAGTGTTAATGCTTGCTCGAGCATTCACTAGGTACAACTCATTCTAAAGAATTCCTCATGTTAGAAAAACCACCCTGAGTGCACTCAAGAGCGCTGAACAGCTTTTCCCACAGCAAACAGATTTTTCAACAGAATAAATGATAACGTTGTGAAGGGTACTGTGTTCAAGTTAAATTGGTTACCCTGCTGACAGATAATGGCAGCATAAGCTGTTTACGTTTCTGAAACTCCATTTATTAAAGTACCAATGCACGTTTTGGAGCAATTTTCCGTATTTTTCAAATAATGCAACATAGGAGCTATAATCTAGTTGTTATTTCTGTAGTTTAGGACAAGGAAGCAACAGAAATCAGGACACGACACTTGCATGCAACAGGGTGTGTAACTAACATATGATTATGAACAAGTCACTGCCCCTCTGATCTCAACTTCCCCATCTGAGAAGTGGGTGTATTTGTCAATTCCACTCGCCATGGTATAATTGCCTAAATTCTCATGTTATAAACTTGTTTGTAATCTCTTCTTTTTGTGATGATACTGAGCTCATGCTAGATATAGGATCCCAGTCCACAGGAGCCAAGCTGTTGGAAGGATTAGTATTTGGGAGCCTACCCAAACCCCAAGAAAAACGGACGTATGCTCAAAGTAGAATGTTAAGGAAACTAAGTCCACCACATTACCTCAGGAATCTTTTAAAAATTGCTTTGCCTCTATCATCAGCACTCAGTGTCTGCCTGCTATGGTATGCTGACAGACTTTGGCCTTCAGGATTGATAACAGCTAAGTTCACTTACAAATGGAAGGACAGACAAGCTGTTATACAGCATGTTAAGTGTCTTTGTGGTAAGATGTGACTAGCCTTGTGAATAAGAATACTAGAGTACCAAACTTTACTTTTAGATGATGCATAAACATTCAAAAACTCACCAATTCTTCCCTTCTTGTGAATGTGACCAGGCATGATACCAATTTTACATTCTCCAGGCTAAAGAAAGAGTGGGAGAAGTCAGACGGAATATTCAAACCATCACTAAGAATGGTTCAGCCTTGGAGCAAATCCAGAAGTCACTTACATTGATGACACCAGGGCAATTTGGGCCCACGAGTCGAGTCTTATCCTGCCGAAGCAATCTGTGTTTAACCCGAACCATGTCCTGCTGGGGAATACCTTCAGTAATGCATACAACTAAGGGCATTTCTGCATCGATTGCTTCATTGATCGCAGCAGCAGCAAATGGAGGAGGTACATATATAACAGTGGCAGAAGCACCAGTTTGTTCTTTGGCCTACAGGGACAACAATAAAAAAAGGTATCAAGCATTTAGTGGTCCCAAAGAGAACACTTGACAACTAGTCATTTAAAATACGTCCACCCACAGGCATAAATGAAGTAAACGGAAATATGCTAATTTACCATAATCAATACAAGTGCTAAATTCACTGCAGACATAAACAGTGCAACCAGGGAACTGAGACCTAAGCACTGTCTGAAAAGGATCTCCCCTACAAACACCACCACAAACATCCTTAGATAGTAGTTTGCTACCATTTCATCATACGCACCAACATATAGCAGAAACTAGTTACGGGCATAGAATATAAGCATACTATAAAGAAAATTAAAAAGTCATTTGTGTAATTGAACAGTGTGTTATCTGGACTCTGTGAACTTCACAGCGGCAGACAAACTCATGCTTGACCACACTGATTACAAGGCTTCTATTTCATTGCTTCTATAGTGACATCCATGGTTCAAATATTTGTCTCTTCAGTATGAGGAATGGAATAAGGAGCCCTTCAGCAGCATCGGCTCTTGGATTAAACCATCTGCTCCTCCAGTCATTGCTGCAAATTACCTCCTTCACAGAATTAAACACAGGCAGACCCAGATGAGTTTTTCCACCTTTCCCTGGAGAAATTCCTCCAACTAGATTGGTGCCATAGTCCAATGCCTGCTGGCTGTGAAAGGTGCCCTATGAGAGAGAAAGAATAAGTAAAATTAAAATGCATAAAATTACAAATAAAATGCAACCCAAAAAGTTTTGGTGACATCTGTAATTCTGAAGGCAATTTATTGTACTTAAATTTACAATGAGAAGAGGTGATTTCACTACAGATATACGACAATCACCTATTTTGAAGAGTGCATCAACTTGTTTTAAATAGATTCAGAATATGCTATGCTTTTTTCTTTTAAATTGGAGCACTGTGGTTGCACACTAAAGAAGTTTGCTCTGTGTTGCTAATACACCTGCAGACATAGCTGCCACTTTTTATTTTCCACATCAATTATGGCAGATGGCAAATACAATAATGAAACAGAAGAAATTAGCGTTCTTATCCATGACTAGCTGAAAGATTTAGCAAAAGCAGTCTTCTCCCCTTGCAAATGTGTAAGAGACTGAATGTGAGAAAATTATTAAATATCCTGAAATTAGAACAACTTTTTTTTCTATAGGCATTGACATTCAAAGGCATTTGTGAAAGAGCCACTTCTAAAACTGTAAGGTTTTTGTAGTTTTTTGCAAGCCTCCCTTTACAAAGAAACCCTTTTTGGTTGTATACAGATTAAGGCTTAAGACCAAAGCCAACTACAAAAAAATCAACAGGCATAATACAGGTGACTCAAAAACAAGTTTTAAGCTTGCACACAAGTGGAAAAAAAATATACCTAGTTTAATGAATTCAAGAAAAAAGGTATTTGGACAGAAGACAGGTAACCACAGAGCTGACAGGATCTTCTCGATCAAAGTCCTGTTTCCTATCAACACAGACAAAACCAGCATATAATTTCTTTTAGATGTTACTAAGTTTTACAGCCAATTAACTTTCTGCACTGAAAAGGTGACAGAAGAAATAGTTCATATACATACCTGTTTGCCTGTAAAACCCTGACAGATAACCTTTGTACTTTTGTTAATATACAGATTTTTCCTCGATGCCGAGTAGGAGCAGTGTCGTACTCCATTCTGGTGCACTACAGAAAGAAAGAAAAGAGAGCAAACCATTAATCAACTGCCTTGTTATACTACAAGTTAAAAAACATCCTATCAAGCAAGCACATATATATTTATGCTTACATGAAAAAGATGAATTGATCCAGTAGTTCATGTTTTTAAACGCAACTCTGAAAGTTTTAAGTATTTATGACCTGTTATTCTAAGATATTAAACATTTGTAGTTCACTCTATCATTGTGATGACTCAGTTTGCTGGGAGTCAGACTGCATTTCACAAATCGGGTACTTAACATCAGAACTCCAGTCAGGACAAACAGACAGAAACACCTTAACCACTCGCTACTTTCATTTGTGAATGAACGTCTCTGTCCTCTAAGAACTTCTGCAAAGTGACAAAGCAGAACTAAGATCCTGATATCCCAGAGGCTCTTCCAATGCAGGTACTACGCTACGCTTTCTGTGAACGTAGTACAGTCCCTACTACACAATGACAGATATCTACAAGGCCATGGGACCCTCAGCCCTAACGCCAAGCATGACATACAGCAGGAGACCTTTCCCCAACAGATGCCTAGCTAAAGCAGCTTATGCATCACAGCTTTAAATGCACGTGAGCTGTTGAGGAAATACAACTCTCCAGACACTCTGCTAGAACGATTTTCAATTTAGTTCTCACAACTCTGGTCCTGAAAACACCACATGCACACAAAAAGAACACAACTGTAGAAAAACAGTGAATACTGGTTTCAAAAAGAAAAGGCGTATGACTGCAGCTCTGCTGAAGGGACAAATATGTCATTATCAAATGATTACAAAAGAAATAGAATATCACTATGCAGGAAAGCTCAAGATGACTGGTAAGGAGGAAAAAGAGGTCCTCCATTACAAAAAAAGGCGCGCTCACTGCCATTTGCTCTTTTAAATGCCAGCGTTTTGAGGGGATCAGAACTGATTCACTCCCTGCAAGCATTTTAGATAAAGACCGTATTTCATGCTTAGAGTGAACACGGAAGGGTGCAATCCTAACACAAAAACTGACACCCGTATGGTACTATATACCTCACTAGCTATTTTAAAAAATTTTCCACTTAAGAGTTGAAGAAATAAAAAGTGAAGTCAAAATAAAAATAAGAGATTTTGAATTGGGCTCCCTGCTACATACTTGCTCAGGCATGCTTGAACCGGAGACAGTTGAGTTTTGGGGGGCTTTTATTGTTCTGATTCTTAGAAAGGAAGGAAGCAAATGCTACTACGCCAAGAAAAAAAAAAAAAGTATTCTTCAACATAAACTCTTGATGCACAGAATTTGAGATGACTGTTAGCAGGACACACTCAGTGATTTTAGTAAAACTGACAAATAGTCACTTCTTTCTCCGTACCATAAAAACAGTTCTACAGTCCCAGGTCTGCTGTCCATTCCACACATATTTTCAGATATTTATAACCTTTCACAAAAATGTTTTCAAAAGCTTAAGTTTGTCAATTCTCAGTTTTCAGAAGACTATATAGATATGTTTTTCAAGGATA
This sequence comes from Chauna torquata, assembly GCA_013399475.1. Lineage (NCBI taxonomy): Eukaryota > Metazoa > Chordata > Aves > Anseriformes > Anhimidae > Chauna > Chauna torquata. Next base: position 392,106 of record VXAL01001142.1, on the reverse strand, counting down.
AGAAGCTTTTGAGCCTTTTCCATGCTACTGAAGCACAGAAAAAGAAATATTTATTCTTATCCACTGATAACTGAAAAACAGCTTAAATTCCAAGCTTTTTATGGATTCACTCCTGAAAACTCTACGTGCTTCGTACATGACTGAAGAACCTTGGTTCAGAGAAAATACAGCTGGTTCAGAAAAGCCTGGCTATAGGTGTAAGCAGTTTGCTGTCTTCAGAAAGAGGCAGCTTAGCATGGGCACACGCCTAGGGAGTGATACATTTTGGAAGAAATTAAAAAAAAATCACCTTGCACTTTCTGGGCTGGATTAGGATCAGAGATTTTTTCGTTTACTTTTTTAACTGACATCAGACACCTCTGTATTTCTCTCCATTGCCTTGTCTGTAAAAGAAAAGTTTGTCCCTGGCTGTCAGCACAGTCGGAGCAGCAGAGGTATCGGTCGAGAGGAGGTTCTGCTATACGTGGCGCTAGCACCAAGTCCCACGTGCAAACAGCTGGCAATTTAAACAGCTAAGACAGATGTAAGATGAGAAGGAAACAGGTGGAATATTGAAATGGCATGCCCAAGTTCACAGCAGGTAAGAGTCAGAAATAGAATCAAAGTCTCGATTTTCACCTAGGACCTTCATTCACAAGCTCATACTGCTTCACAGCTTCCGACTCCTGCTCAGGCAATTGCTTTTACTAGAACAAATTCAGGTGCCTTAGTGTAAATGTATGTGCCTTCAAGAAGACAGGACAAGAAACAATTTCCTCTTCTGCTTACAAAGCTTCAGCAATGAGCCAGTAAAAGCCGAACTCCTTGTTGATGCTATTTTAATGCACAACTCTCACTTACAGGCCAAGTTACAAAGGTGCGGGCTCCATCCGAAGCCATAAAGCACAAGGACAAGTCCTAGCAATTCCAGATCTTATCAAAAGCACGGTGGAAATGCTGTACTTTGTCAAATCAGAGGTCTAACATTAACATTACTGTGTTCACAAAGGCCTGTAATACACCTTCAGAAAAGAGTACTAAGCAGAATATGGTACTGGGTACTCTTTCCCAGGCAATGCCTTTTGCTTCTGCCACATCCCTGTTCTGTTTTGCACAGTTAAAAAAAAAAGTAGTTACACAAATAACAAGATACATTTATTTTGGCTTTCCAGTACTTTAGCTTCCACACAGGTAAAAAGAGACGCACTGTGGCAAGAAGCTGCTTTAGTCCATTGTACAGGACAATCCAGTAGCTATGAAATGTACTCAAAATACCAAAACCCTGTTGTTGCTGGAGAGATTTGAAAAGCAAGATCTAAATTTAGCAGAGGGGACTATGCGTGTACGTAAGACATCTGTTGTTTTACAGTAAAGAAGCCTCACTAGAAACTGAGACAGGCCTACCTCCAGCACACACTCTGCTGGTAGTTACTCTTGCATTTCCAGAGGAACGACACCTCAGTGGAGCCCAGAACTCACCACAGCTCAAGTAATGGGAAAACCCACAGGAAAACCCAGTTACATTTACTTCTTTAAAGAAAACTCAGAGCAGTAATTTATAGCCCTGAGCAGGGCTTTAAGTTCACTTGTGCATTACAACTAAAAAGCCTTTCTAGAAAAATATGCTACTACTTATCACAGAGTCCGTACATTAATTTACATGTTAAAAGGAAAATGAACCCATTAGCAAGATATTTTAAATCACGCATCAAATGTAAATACGGTTTACTCGCAGCTTGCAGGCACACTTTGAGCAGCCATATCTCCCAAGAACAAATCTTAAAATGACACAACCCGGGTCACCTTTGCCCAGCTTACCCCAGTTGTGAGAGCCAGCTGACAGCACAGATGCTCGGGCTAAACCTCTTCCTCACTCAAACTTTACAGAGTTGAGAATCTGTTATTTTCAGAACTTCACACGAGATTCCCTGGAGCTATGGGCAGGAATCCAAGTCAAACTGCTTCCCTCTTGCCCACATTTATGATGCACAAAAAAGTTTGGAAGCTGAGGTAGCATCTGAAGGTGCTCACAAAATGAGCACGATATAAAAGCAAGGTAAAGCAGTGGCGATTTCTTTCCAGAAGGACCTGAGCAGACACCTACATTGCCAGAAGGCTGACAAGAATAAATGAAATTCTCCCTCTATTACTCCCTGAAATACCTTGAGAGCTTGGAGATGAAGGAAGATATTCCTTTTCCTATTACCTGTGTAAGGAAAGAAGAAAGCCTTAGAAAACATACGGGCTCCAATACAAACAGGGAAGATGGACTTTCGTGCAGGGGAAATTCAGAGAGGGAGTCAAGTACAAAGACTGCTAGTCAAAATGCTGGAGGTTTTGGTTTTTGGTTATTTGGTTTGTTTTTGTTTTGTTTTCTTTTTTACACATACACATACAACCCTTACTTTCCATTGGTTATGAACCTTCAGTTTGTTTCTGAGAAATTCTTTCAATATTTCGTACATGTTGTTTAATTTGCATATTTATGACCATCTCTTTTCTCCTTCCTCTGCCTACAACTGCATGGCCTGAAGATGACAGAACAGCAACAGTTCGGGATAGCTTCTTACATTACAGAATAGACTTTAAAAAAAAAAAAGTTTAGCAAAAACCAAAGTGCTGCAGCAAATTTCAGAATTTACTGACTAGAAGCCTGATATTACAAGAGTATTTGACAGTTTCTCATCCCAGTCCTTTCTTAGATTTTGATCATCGTTATCAGGCCATGTGTACATGTTCTCACACACCACACACAGTTATATTTTGGACGATTCTCCCCCTTCCCCCAAACCTGTCTACAGAATTCAGCCTTAAAGGTATCAGTTGCACTAATACAAGATGAGAGACAAAGATTAGAGACAAAGAAGTTTTCGTGCTATTGAGGGACTGCTCAAAACATCTTACTCCTGGTCTCTCAAAGAGGATTATGTGTGCAGGGAAGGATTTCTGGGTACTGCTCCCCAGCCTCTCTTCTCTCACCCTTTTCTTGCCAAATTCTTTTTAATTATGGAAAAAAAAAAGCAATCTGTGAACATGTCATAGGAGACTAGGAATCAAGTAAATTAACCAGTCTATAAAAGACAGATGCAATTATGCTACGCTGACCACATTACAGAGAAATAGGACTAACGGACAAACGACATTTAGAAAAAGTTTAGTTCTTTCAACACCTCTCTGTTTCCTAATCAAAATCCCCCGCTTACTGCCATGGACATTACTGGCTACATACGGTCACAGGAAACACAATGGCATTTGAAAGAAAAGCTTTCTCCAAATTTATGAAGTTGAAACTGCAAGCCTTTGAGGAAATACGCACACTCAGCCCAGCACAAATCAAGTTCTTCCAAGAAAACAAACTTTTTCCCATGTATACTCCACTGAGAAAGCAGGCAGCTGAAGGTCTGGGAGCTTACACCGCTGCTTACACAAAAGCAGCGAACAAATTCCTCATTTTGCATCATTATTTCTGCAGCAATTCTTTGCCAGGATTATTCACATAATTATTTAATCCAAGAGGTCTCCAGAGCCTTCTAACATGCCCAAAACATAACATCCCAAAGGGAAAGACCAGCATAAATCTTTGTCCATATGCAAACAGTGCTTTGAGCTGACCTTTGAGCAAGCACTTACCACTCATTAGCACGTTTCATAGTATGTTTTCACAAGTTCCTGAACCGAAACTTACTGATACACACCCTGCGTGCCTGCTTCAGCAGCGCACCAACAAAAACAGATATTCTCTTTTGCAACAGAAGACACCATTAACTCATGATTTTAAATCACCACTGACAGACACAGATGTTAATTACTTGTACATACAACCTTTTCAGTGACAAAGTCTAAACTTAAGGTTTTGACAGTCTTTTAACATTTTATTAAGAGTATCAAACCAAAAATACGTTTCAAATGAAGGAATATTTCATCTTACAAGAGTTTCTTTAAGAGTTTAAAAACTGTTGCAAACAGAACACTTCTTCAACCACATAGTCCACCTCTTTCCCCTAAGTGCCAGAAAGCATCTCAAGCACTCTTCCCTTGAAGAGATTCCCTGAATCTCTTACTGCTACTTGCAAAGGGAACCAAGTGTTTTTTTTCTAAACACATAAAACTGCACCCAAGTTTAGCTTTGCTGGGAGTATAAATTAACCTAAATTGGAGGTGCTACATTTCCACCTGTTCCCCTCCACCAGAACCAATCTTCATCAGACTCACAGGAGCCAGTTCAAACAGCTGAACTGGCAGAAATTAACCCTACAGTAAGGAAGAAGAGCTTCCTACTCGTGCTCATGCGGGACAAGAGGTAGGAACGAACACCTGGGGGTGCGCCAGAGGAACAACTCGGATCAGCTTAAAGTATCATGAGATCAATCCCTGACCTGCAAGCTGCCATATGAAGCATAAAGCTTTGTTTGCTTGGAGTTCCAGTGAAATCTCTTAAATTTAGTTTTGCCCATTCATTGTCAGCTGTAAGAGCAGAGATTAACACACTATTTCCTCAGTTCCGATTCCATGAAAAGCCTCCTGTGCTGGGCACACCCTTACTGATTTCAGGAGAGGATGAGAGGATGAAGCATTAACCACATAAAATAAGCGCAAAGAAAAAAAAACTTTTTCTTTTTTTTTTTTTATTTATCATGATCTTCAAAACAACACATATGAAAGCTTTCAAGCTGAAGCGTTAGCTCCAGACTGCTTGTGTTCTCCCCAGGTATAGAAGAACATTCTTACTCTTGACAATACATAACTACTTCACCGTGTAGAAATCACGGGATAATTTAGGGTCCTCAAGAGGTCTCTGGCCAGAAGCACCGCTCCAAGTGACCAGATCCAACTCCATCAGCTTCCTCGGGGAGTTTGGAGTGTTTCCGAGGATGCAACAGAGAGAACACCCTTCCCGGGTCCCCAGGCAGCGTCCGACCACCCTCAAAGCGACAACTTTTCCTCACTTCTAAAGTTAGTTTTCCTTGCTGCCACACGTCCCCGCTGCCTATCGCCGGGCGCCTCCGCGAAGAGCCGGACTCCGACTTCTCTCCGCCCACCTCCCGCCCCGCAAGAGCGGCGGCCGCCCCTGGAGAACGGCGCCAACAGCCCGCAAGGCCTTCCGCCTGGAGGCTGAGGGGCCCCGCTCCGCCGGGCGACCGAAGCCCGGCAGAGAGTTTTATGGCTGCACCCCCACGCCGAGCGGCCCGGCGACGCCCCGGGGGAAGGCACGGTGCTCCCCCCCTTCCCCGGGTGACCTT
>VXAL01001142.1:341740-386492 GCA_013399475.1 Chauna torquata | reverse complement strand
CAGCGCGGGAGGGGATAGGCGGCCATGACAGCCGCTGACGGGGGCGAAATTCGAGCCAAAACCCAGTCCTGACGGGTGCCTGCTGGGAGCGGCCGCGGCGGCCCTTAAAAGCCACCCTAGGTCAGCAGTAGAAGTGAAAAGCTGCATTTTCTACACAGAGATTATTCGTTATTTGTCCTGGTTGTAGCCACAAGTGCCAAAAATAAGTAATATTTTCGGGGAAGTCCTTTCATTGAGGATCCTTTCAACATATAAGCCCACATACACCTTAACTGGTCAATCTAGTGAAATAAATTCCTCTTCTCTACATAACTGACCTTGTTTGCTATTAATTTGCAGGGCAAAATGTGTAAAGTGCTGTAGGAATAGAGCAGAGCCCCTGACCCGACCCCACCAAGCAAACATTGGGTATGTCATAGGATCACAGAGTGACTTGGGTTGGAAGGGACCTTAAAGAGCACCCAGTTCCAACCCCCGGCCACGGGCAGGGACACCTCCCACAAGACCAGGCTGCCCAAAGCCCCATCCAGCCTGGCCTTGAGCACTGCCAGGGATGGGGCATCCACAGCTTCTCTGGGCAGCCTGTTCCAGTGCCTCACCTCCCCTATAGTAAAGAATTTCTTACATATATCTAGCCTAAATCTACCCTCTTTTATTTTAAAGCCATTACCCCTTGTCCTACCACTACATGCCCTTCTAAAAAGTCCCTCCCCAGCTTTCCTGTCGGTCCCCTTTAGGCACTGGAAGGCCACTGTAAGGTCTCCCCAGAGCCTTCTCTTCTCCAGGCTGAACAACCCCAACTCTCTCAGCCTGTCTTCATAGGAGAGGTGCTGCAGCCCTCTGAAATGATGAGGGAGAGGAGGAAGACACAACGAGAATACAGCAATGCTGCCGGTAACAGCGACTCCACCGTCAGGGTCAGTCCTGAGCACCCACTGCTTTATTGGTGCTACACGGTTTGAGATGGGATCATTTAAAAAATGGAAGAGAACACAATCATACTCATTCACCATGGACAGTTTGCTTACCTGGGTGATCCTGGGGCAGGAAAAGGAGCGTATTTAAATAAATCAGACAACACAGTTTTTAAACAATAATTAGTGTTTTCTTTTCCGCTCTTACCAGCAGCATTTTCTATCTGCTAAACTTCAGAGGAATCTATTCTGGAAGAGAAAACGCTTAATTAACCACAAGAAAGGCTCAGCTCCTATTTTTTGATAAGAGATTTTAGGCAAACCTTCACAAGAAGAGCATGTGTCGGGGATAGTGATTACAGGATAGGCATCTCTAGAGCAACCAGCAGGTATGTCTATACCTGAGACTTGTAGGAATGTTAGAAAAGTCAGGGAACAGTGTGAAGTCAGCTCTTTAAAAATGTGCAATTCTTGCAGCCATGAGTAAAGTGACCTTAGACCGCTGTCACAAGAAACCACCAAACTCTGCAATGAGATTTCCCACAAGGGGTTTTAAAGTACTTTAACACACTTCATGAGCTTCAGACATGGATCAGGTCATCACATATGCCATCGGCTGCCTTCAGAAACAACACATGCATGTATTTGTGGATCTGTGAGCAGATGCCTGTGGAAGAGAGCAAGATGGGACAAACAAAGTATTCCTTCAGGGCAAAAATAAACATGCAAAGTCTTCCTCTGATTTCATCCTAATTACTTCATTCACTTCACATCCATGAAACTGAGGCCAGAATGAGCAAACAATAAATGAAGCATCCAAACGTTCGCCTTCTTATGAAGTATACATGGTGCCCTTGGATCACACATGCATGCTGATTTGATAAGGAATCCACTCGCTACTGAAAGATTTATACCAGCATCCATTTCCAAATCAATTTTTCTTTGACTTGGGGCTTTGACTAAAACTCCTGCGGGGATTACACAACTGGAGTTAGATGCCACTATATTATTCTGTATACAGGAAGATTTTGCTTTTAGCAGTTTCTGTACAAAATTCTATTTTCAGGAGGGAGAGAGAAGCTGTGATTACACACAGAAGAAATGAGTGAGACTGGATAGCAGAAAACCAAATGGAACAATAAGAACCCCAGCTATTTGTAGGTCATCCCCCTTGGCTTGCTGAGGCACATCACAGACAGGACTGTCCCACTGCCGAGGGTCAAAGAGTCCCTGTCCTGTCAACAGGGAAATTGGAAGTTTTAACCCCAGGTAAGTTACACAGCGGGTTATTCTTTCTCTTTTTTGTGTTGAGCTATGTAGCATCGGAAGTCTGTCTGTTGGATATCAAATGCATTTAGAATAACTCAGGCATGAAGTCAAAAAATATGGCAAAATGAGGACAACTGCAACTTTTGAGTAGTTTTAGTGGGGTTGTGGAAGATGAGGCTTTTTGTGTTTTTTGTTTTCCAAACCTGAGGAGCAGAAACATCTCTTTAGTCATTTGCATTCAAGACCTGAGTGCATGTAGAGTCTTTTGAATATTAATAACGATGTAAGTCATTATCGCCCTAACAGTAAAAGTTTCAGTGTACAGAAACCAGCAGTACAATATATAATTGGCCAGACACTCTTGGAAGTAAGAAAAAATAAGCCTATTTTTGTTTGTTTTACTGCAGTGGTTTTGTTCCTGTCAGAGAACACTCTGTCCCACTAATGTTCATTTAGCCAATTTAGAAAGAAACCATTCAGCCCAGGGAGAAACAACACAGCAATTAGCAACACTCGAGTGGCAATGACTGGGGCTCCCCTACACAGTTCAGGACACACTGAGTTTTAGCTCAGAGGGGGGTAGTCAAAGCATTGAAAAATGACTGGGATTTAATGTATGAACAATGCTTTTCAGCCATTGCAGAAAGCCCGAATGTCAGGTAAGGGGTGGGGTCTCTCCCTAATGCACGTTTAAGTACGCAGCTTCGTTTTAAGAGCGACGCGGAGCTGAACCTTATGAGAAATCACACGCCCAGGGACAAGCTGAATCCTAGTGAAAACATTTCTCTTGCTCTCTTACTCAGAGTTGGGCTTTGATCTTGTTTGAGAGCATATCTTTGTGCTGTTAAACACAGGACCTTCCGCCTAGAATCCATCTGCAGAGGACTTGACCTTCAGACAGAAAAAAAAAAAAAAAAAGAATATCATGTTAATGTTTACCTGGGAACTCCAGCAGTAGCATAAGACAAAAACACACCGTCTGCTAACATTTTCCCTTTCCTAGATCTTTAGATGGAAAGGAGATTCACTGCATGCACAAAATGCAACTTCTTTTGATACTCACTTAAAACTAAAGGTAAAAAGCTTTTCTTTCCTTGGTTTAAAGCCTGGCTAGAAAGTTGAGGGACCTGGCTGTGGTGCTTGGGGTGTGCATGCTTCCTTTGGGCCATCACAGAAACCACTGAATCTCTCCCAGCCTTGATTTCTTCTCTTTAAGAAAAGACAATGCTAATGCTTTGTTTGCTTGCTTCATAAGACAAAAATGTGCAATGCAAATAAACCACCAGCCCCTTAAATATCTGGATTTACCAGCACTAAGAGCAGCAAAAACACATCCGGGTTTTTCAGAGTGTTCTGTCTACACCCCAGGGCCCAGGTCTGGTATTATTCCACAGAATAAACAGACTGTGCTCCGGGCACTGGCACCTAGAAACACCAAGGTATAATTGTCACCTGCACCAAACCCCTGTGTCTCTTTTCACCATGAAGCCTCGATAGATACAGCAAGTGCCTGCCACGCTCAGCCTTCTCCATTCCCACGGGTAACTCACCCCGTAACACACACAGCAGCCCATATACACATTTCCGTGCATGGATCCATGTATCTCCTTTCGGTTTCCTACTGACCTGCCATATGGGCTTGCTGCAGATAACACAGGAGATGTTTAAATTGCTTGTGGACTGGCATCTAGTGCAGCTTGAGCTGCCCTGCATCACTCCATACAGCTTCTCCCTGCCTCTCCAGAAACACCTGTGTTTCCCTTCAGTCCTGTGTCCAATTAGCCAGTGCTCTGCAGATGTCTCAGGTACCCTAGGGCATCCCGCATGCCACTAGACACCTGTATTTAGGCACCTGATATGAGCCTTTGCTGTCTGAACGGTATGCAGCTAAGGAGGAAATCCAGGTGCTGCGTGGCAGGTCAGTACGTGTGTGCTGTCCCAGGGCTCGTTGTGCCAGAGGAGACCTCGTCGGTGCTGCCAGCAGAGACGAGACAGCACTTCACGTGATGTCTATAGGCGTCTGCTTCAAGGAGAGGGCTGAACTGCGCTCTTGGTGCCCTTGCAGTGCTGGGAAGTCTCCACTGGTTGTGAGGAGAGCTTGGAAGCCCACCCACATGGAGGCAGCGCACGGTGAACGGGTTGGCTGCAGGTCTTTGAAGCTGAACCTGACTCCCACCCAAAAGCGTTTTGATCCCAGCAAAATATGCTGCTACGTAAGGGAGGCAGGGACCAGCAAGCAGGCTAATGCGGTGTTTGGGAAAGCTTCAGTCCAAAGCTTATGAGATAATGTGAAGGCTGTTGCAGGCCATGCAGTGATGTTTTGTAGTGCGACACCAAAAGTACGTTTCCACTTCTTGAGAAAACCCTTTAACTCTTGTTGCTGGCCCACAATCATGACAAATGACTTGGAGCCCTGCTGCTGCGCTGCCGGACAGTGATAATGTAAAATGATCACTGGGGGAGTCGTGCTGCCGGTGTGTGTCACGGCGTGTTTGCTGTTCACGTTTACATTTGCCCAGACAGAGGTTAAACACTGCTGCTGGTTTCTTAGGGGTTTGAGTCTTATGTTTGACTGACGGATGTAGTAGATGCTGTTTCCATAGCTGGCCCATCAATACATTCATGTCCCTGTTGAGTATTATCCTAAAAGAAACAAGATGCCTTCTTTGCACTGCTCCAGTAGTTCCTCCTCCCATCTTTGCCTGTAATAATTGATTTGCGTGGATGCTTTTAAGACTGTCAACCTCTCACCACTTCCCAGAAAGGAAGCTCAAAACCAGAACAGTCAGGGTTTTCTGCAGTCACTACAGGACAGCTTCCTGGGATATAACATGCCTGGATTGCCAACTCTTGCCTCTGGGATGAACGGTCCGTTTGGGGCTCTGCTCAAGGCTGCACCAATGCTCTGGTGCCAGCAAGAAACCTGCTCCATCACTGTCCTGCCAGCTGCTCGCTGCTCCAGGACTGCAGCCCCTTACACCACAAGCTGTGTGGTGACCTTAACGCTGGGCATGGATCCTTTGGGATGATGGCAGGGGTCACACTCGATCAGTCCGTTAAACTCAGGCATACTAAAAAACGTATGGTTGTACTCAGCCTAGCAGCCATACAAGCAATACAGTTGGTAGAGCCACAAAATGGCTTTTATGGGCAAATATTTCATGGCATTAACTATACCATTGACTTCCTACTCAGAAACAGATTTGTCTGCTCGCAAGGGCTGAAAGATTCCCCCTCTGCTCTGCTGTTCCCACCGTGCAGCTCCTTGTGCCGCAGACCTGCCATCGTCCCTGCGATGAGCATCTCTTTGACAAATGCAGGCTCCAGCAGGAATGGTTTAGCAAGAAGGCCACCCTTCGAGGGAAAGCCTTTATTCTGGGAATTGCTAAACCAGGGGCAAGCTGGTTTAGCAATCTGCATCTGCTTTAGCCCTTATTCACATCAGTGGTGACACCAGACCTACACCCTTGCACCAGCTGATGTTTCGTCACTGTCTCCCATTCCTAAACTCGCAAAAACAGCCCCGCTGCTTGAAAGCCTTGTGCATTTTGTCAGATTTAGCAGCAGCATCACCTCCTATCACTGGAAGTTAAGAGTGTGCAAACAAATGGGTCATTTCTCTCATCTTCCTTGGATCGAGGGACCAAAGCATGAAGATCAGCCCTAACCTTGCTTGTACCCAGCTTTCAGCAACTAGGGTTGCTGACCTTGTAAAAACAGGCTCATCTGTGGCTTTTTGTACTATAATTTACAGGTTGCAAGCAAAAAACTAGAGTCAGCATCTCAGCCCTGGGAGAGTCACAAGGAGGAGCTGGACCACTGCTCTCCTCCTTGTAAAAAGCACAGAGAAAATCAGAGGTGAGGATTGCTCTGGAGGCATTAGCCACACTTGTGCTTTAAGCCACTGGATCTTTATCCCTGCAGCCTGTAATGCTGCAGTAACAGAGCCACGGCTGAGAGCATCTGTTAAGGAATTAGTTAGAAATGGACTTACTGGGACTTCTGGTGTAACTCTAGAGAGCAGAGAGAAAAAACATTTGAGGGTTTATGGCAAGGAGGGAGAGGCGGATGTTGCTGGTGTTGTCTCTCTTGCTCGTTTCTCTGCAATTCACGTATTGCTTTGAAAATTTTATATTCAGTTCTCTGCTTCTGAAACATCACCGAAACTTTTGTCATATTGCTGCTAGTATAATTATTTTAAGACTTTTTTTTTAGTAGTGCCAAATGAAAATACGTAAGCCCACAAGCACTGTCTCCGTCTTCCCTAAGCAGTGCCATTGCTTGGTGTTTCTGAAAGGCCTAATGTTTCTGTGGTGCTTCACAAACAGGGGTCAGACTTCAGCTTGGCACCAATCGGGTTCACAACATGGACATCAGAAGGGGGAAGTCCCCAAGGACAGGACAGGACACCCAGCCGGTCCCCACAGCCGGCCAGCTCTGGACTGACCATTTCAGATCTGTGATGGCTTGCACTTCTCCAGGAAGGCAGCTGCTGCTGAAGATCTTTGGTCATCAGCTGTTTTTCCTCTAAATAATTTTTTTTCCCTTTGCTCTGTGATTTGAAGTAAGTCTTACTCTGTCATGTATCGGGGCATATCAGAGCTTACTCATTTTATTCAGTAAATTTTGCCAGAGATGCTTCAGCAGCTCCAACTCTTAAGAAAACCTTGACATTTGATGGGCTTTTGTGGCAGCTCACTGGGCTGCAGCTGGAGCAGCCATACGCATCCAACTGCCTTCCTCCCTCCCAGAGATGGGGCAGCCGAGCACAACAGTCTGGTTTATTAAAACCACAGGTGTCAAGCCCAGGGCTGCCCCACAGCTCTGGGAAATGTTCCCTTGCACCGTTCCGGGGACCTGCACTTCCAGATGGTCAGGTTGCCATGCTGGTCACGAGCGATGGAGAGGATCTGAAGATGGGACATGTTCGCAAAAGATAAACAGCAGTCTGGGGCAAATTCTGTTCTCCACAACCCTGCATGGAGTTCTCCTGGCGCTGGAGCAGGATGCAGGATGTGGAGCCTCTGCCACCCAGGAAGAAGCAGGAGCAAAATGGGATGCAGGTTCCTTGAACCAGAAAGAAGAGCTCTTTCCCTTCTGCTTTCAATAACAAGGAGTGAGCTTTTTCTCCTCCTTCTCGCCTTAAACTTGCTCTGGATTTGATCAAAATAGCAACACAGCAAGTGCAAGCAGGTCTATGCCAGAAAAGCCTCTCTTCATAGCTTGTCCACCTCACCTAAGGAATTTGGTTTGGCTGTTAATCCTTTGCCCTACAAAGAGACTGCTACTGAAGGACAACGAAATCCTGTGTGATAAATAAACTCAACTCTCCTTCCCTGGAGGCCAAGATGGTTTTTAAGGCTTCAGGATGGTGGGATGCAGCCCAGCTGAAAGCTGATACAACCCTGATATCTAAGGGCCAGAGCTGCAGCAGTGGAAATCAGTATATCCTCTTGGACCTCAGCAGCCCTGAAACACTTCAGCTCCTCTGTCATTGCATAACTAGGCATGGAACTATTTTATTTTGTTTTATTTTTTACCCATGTGAGGCTTAAGAAAACCATACTACTGAAAATCAGCATCAGAAAACACGAGGTAAGGAGGGGGAGCAACCTCCACCTGTGCACCCAAAAGCCAAGTCAAAGGAAAGGCTCTCAAACTGGTTAAATCTAAATCAGCCTATCACTAAAACAGATCAGGTCCTGCCCTGTGTCCCGAGAGGCTGCAAGACAAAAGCAATTTCCTTCACCAAATGAAGCGGCAAATTCAGCTGCTTCCATCTTCTTTTATTCCCCCATCATTTTCATCATCTACTATTACAGAGTCTTCAACCTCTCTGAGTCCAGTGAGGTGCTGTGCCCTGTGCTCACTTACCCATAGCTAGCTAAAGAGCATTTTTACTGCCTTGTGTGTTGGGCACTGGATTTATTTTTGACTTGCTCCCATCTCCACAAGGGCATTTTCATGCCCATCCCCCAACCAGCAATAGCACAACATTGGCTGCAGAATTGAGGAGCTCTAAGAGTTTGAAATATCCGTGGGACAAGCAAGCTCTTTCTTAACACAGGATGCTCATACACTCACACAATCATTGATTCCTACAAATCCATGGGGAAATCGCTAGGACAGCTTATGGAGGATGACTTGGCTGGGCTGTGTGGTCCTGGAGCAGGAACTGGGAGCTTTGATTAGCCCCAGCTGATAAACCTTTCCCTCAAGCAGTCTCACGGGGATATTCCTGTAGTTTCAATGACCTACACCTTCCTCCCTGGGGACACATTGTCAGTATGAAAGCACAAAGCAAAGCTCAGCTGAAACTCTTATTTAATTCTGAATATACGTTGAAGCCTTAAGAAATGCTGGGCTGACAAATGGCACCTTTTTACTATCCCTTACTGGATGTCATCAGATCATTTGCAATAGTAAGACAAGCCGCCTGCACAGTCTGGAAATCCCAGTGTTGGCTACAGCAACATGACAAACGCATCTGTTGAACTTTTTCATACTAAAATTGTTTTCTTTTCAGGCATTGTAGAGTTGATGAAGACTAGAGGTTCTGTACGCAGTTTTTCTGGAGGCTTAACAGCCCCGGAATAAAATGTAAATGAAGATTTATCCCATGGGAGAAGTTGTCTTTCACCTAAATAAAAAAAAGTATTTTGTGCAAGTCGGGTGGGGGTTTGTGCTGAAGTCATCTTTGTCCTTCCAAAAAATAAGTGACAACTTAAAAAATGCCCTGCTTCTTTGTAACGTGATTTTTCTTTGAGGTTTTTCTTTCACTGTGGTCTTGCTGACTCAGCAATGTGCAGAGCTCTGCAGGACCAAGTTAATGTTCCACTGAAACTCTGTGCTTCAGGATCAGTTCTTGAAACTGAATGTCTACGAAATGTGTCTAAACTAAATGCAGAGAGTTTGATCTTCTTTTCACATCCTTACAGTTAAATTCAGAGCACCAGCAGTGAAGTCACTCCCATTGCAGCACTTCAGACCTTGTGGCCTCTTTGAGATTCCTCTGGCTCCATATCCTTAAAAGCTGCAGTCAGACCATCATCGATTATATCAAACGCACTCAAAATCAGCTTTCTCTAAATATGCCTATTCTTGCATACTTAACATTGTTAAATATATATTTTTCTATTCATTCCTAAAGTTGCCTTGGCACTGGTGAAAACCCACAGGAATACATTCAAATCTCTCCTTTAAATCAGTTTCTTCTGGTTTCATCTTCTGGGAAACCTTTCAAAATCAGTTGCAGCAGAGAAAAGCAATGGATGGCTGAACAGTGTAGTCTCCGCTTGACTAAAATGCTCATTTTTATTTTTCCTGTAGCTCCATCATAGAGGAAAATTGTGGGTTGGTCATGAAGGCTTGGTCATATATACACATGGTCATATTTACAGTGTGTATTTTTGTCTGCGTTGAAGTAGCCACAAGTACCACTAGATGTCACAGCTGCTTCACTGTTTGACCCTTCTCCCAGGGCTGCTCTACTGAACAGCCGTAGCTGGAGAAGGGCTGGTCCAGGTTTAGCTGAACAGCAAAAGCAAGGCCTGTGCAGCTAAGCAGAACCGGACTTTTGTCTTCAGTCTGCAGCTGAAAGATGCTTTAGGACTGACTTTTCCTTAGGAAACATTTCATGCTCTTCTGAAATCCTCCGGCTGGACTGGGCAGGCACAAGAAAATTATGCAGCTTGTTCAGGCTGAAGGAAACCATCAGAGCTGCAGGACCTCCCTGGCCATTGGAAGCAACAGCAGAAAATCAGGGAGAACAGGTTGTTAGAGGGACACAAAAAACTTTGCTGAAGGCAGGAAAGCAAAGTGGCCGCAAGGATATGCCTTTCTCTTCTACGCTGATAATTTCGTTGTTGGAAGAAGGTAGCTTTTCTGTACTTTCTCTAGAGTTAGCAGATGATATTTACCTTGGTGCTGTGGTTATCGATGCTTGCTGGTTGGAACTCACAAATACCTGCTTCCTTCTGCTGAAATAGTTAAGGAATAAGAAAACATCAACCAAACATAATTAGGTCAAATTCGGGTCATTTTCTCTTGAAGGGAGCTAATTTTAGTGCTAAACTGCTACAGAGATTGGCTGCATCTCTGCCCTATTTGTGGCAGAGAGGCAAATAATTGCCACGCGAAGGAGCGAGTGCAGTTGCTTCAGGCCACGTGAAGGTCAGGGGAAGAATATTCTTCCTCCCTTCTCACAGCAGTCTGATTACTGTCTCTTCTCGTGTCTCCCAAGGTTACCACAAAAGGATACACCATTTCTGGAGGGAGGTTCAAACTAATTATCTCCCACAAATCTTCAGAGAATTTTTCTTCCACTGCAGTTAGTGCACCAGCCTGTGTCACCATTATGCACATGAAAATAATAACAAAGCTGAAGATAATTAATTCATTTATTCATTCTGTTGTGACCAGTAATTGCTCCCGTGGATTCCTTTTTTACTCCAGTGACAACACTTACGTTACAAACAAAACCAACACTCAATCGCTGTGGAATTGCTATTAAAGCATCCCCTTAATGTACTCTTTATGAGAAATTTTAAGAGAAGTCAAGTGTGAGTCAGGAAATAGCTAAAGACAATTTCTAAACTGAGTTGGTTTAGCTAGCTTATTTTGCTGTATATTATTATTATAACCTTGCCCCGAACATCTTGGGTGTAAATCTCCTGTACTGCAGGAGGCTGGTACCAGGCTGTCGGTGTTGCAGGACCCATCACCCATGGAAACCCCACCTGGCGTCACTGAAAATGGTGTCCCTGTGTCCTGGTGCAGAGCAGCATCTGGCAGGACATGATTTTCTACAAAAGCAGCCTCTAAATTTGAGCTTTGAAACTAAAGTCAATATTCATCCCCACTTGGGACTGAGAAATAACATTTTCATCGACGCCTTTGCTGAAGGCTTCCCATTGGCTCCCATCCAATTGCAGCAATACAAATGTCAATTCCTTAATGCGTCTGCAGTTACAAGACCACCTAACTTCTATGCAGTAGAAACCTTTGACACCCGTATCAAGGAAGCCTCAGTTTCTTGCTTTTTGCCCCAAAAGGGTAGATGAGCTTTCTGGATTCAGAACATGCCATGGTGCCCCCAGCTATCTGCTGGCAGAGCCTCCACCTGAGCTTACAGGTCAGATGGAGGACTTCTTTTGCAACTGTCAACAGTATGGTAACATCTGCTACACAGCTCCTACTTAATGGGCTTAATGAGAACTGGTCTTGGAAATCAATAGCCAGAGGATTGGCATCATAACCTGCAACCAAAGACTGCAGTAAGGCTCCCTGTTTGCACATGAAAGCAAGCCCATGGCAGAATTGATAGAGGAAACATCAAATCAACAGCGATCTCTCCCCTCTAACCCCATCCCAACGAGCAGCGTGGTCTCCGGCATGGATTTTGCTTTCACAGTTGGTAGTGTTCAAGACAAAGATGATGGAGAACATTTCTGCAAATGCGAATTCCCCTCCGGCTGCACTGTGGCTCTTCTGTTCAGCAAATCCCCTTCTCTGAGGGATGCTTAAAAAAGAGAGAGGGAGAAATCATTGATGGGAAGGTGCATTGGGGAAAAGTGCAGGACATCTTTCAGCAGAGCAGATGTACCGAATCCACTCAAGCACCATTCAAAGAAATGTCTAAAACAAAGCGCATATGTAGATGTCAATGTAAATCCAGCTCTGAATATACAGATAAAGTAGAAAAGCTGTCTCCCTCCACAGGTGATCAGATCTGAGAGCACAGCATGAGGAGACTTTAAAGAGATGGCTGCAAGAAGCCAAGAATTTTTCACTAAAACTTCCACAGGATTTGAAAAGATTGTGTTCATTTAGTTTGTCTTATATTTTCCCTAAAAAGAAACAAATAAACTCATTTTCACCAATGCACTTTGTGCTGGCTGCTCAAAGCAATGGGAATTCAGTCCTGGAAAGAAGCTGCCATGGCCATGCTCACGTGTGGGCTCTTGAGCTAATGGTGATGTCTAAGGATCGTAGGTTGCCCAGAGAGGTTGTGGAGTCTCCTCCTTGGAGATCTCCAGAAGCCTCCTGGATGTGGTCCTGGGCCCCCTGCTCTGGGTGGCCCTGCTGGAGCAGGGCTTGGGCCAGAAGGACCCGGAGGTCCCTGCCAGCCTCAGCCATTCTGTGGTTCTGTGATTCTGTGATCTGCCTTTCCTGGACTAGCTGTACATGAGATTTTGCAGGTAGGCACAAGGAACAGCTCATATCAATGAGCAGTGATGTGCTAAAGCCACATGTCTCGCAGCCTGTTCATCCCAGAGCAAGACCAAACTCCCACCCACAAAATAATCTTTCACTGCATCCGGAGCCTTTCACAGCTTCAAATTTCCATCATTGCCACAGCATCGTGTCTGCTTCCTCACCAAACACCGACCTGAATCTCGCATCCCTTCCCCATGCCGCTGCGTGTGTCACTTCACAGCAGCAACCAGCTACTTCTTATTGTGTTCGTTTTAGACATTTAACATTTTAGTGTTATTTCCCATTCTGTTTCTGTACAGGGCAGGGAAGCTCCCACCTGTCCACCCTGATAACATGCAGGCATCTCCGTTCCAGCCCGCTGCTGATGAATTTTCCTGCAAACCAGACGTGCACAGTTCACACCTGCACAGTGCCACACCACCACCCCTAGCTGCTCTGAGCTTTCCTCGTCACTTCTCACATGCCATCTATCAGCATCAAGCCTCCACACACACCAGGATGGTCTTGCAGGCTCATCTGGCTGCTGCTACTCTGCCTCCAAGGCAAGGATTAAACCAAGGAAAAACCCAGTTTAATTCCATCTCTAAAATAAAATGAAAAAGCCCAGGAACTTGTGTCCCACCGCTTGAATTCTTCAGATAAATTCATTAACGTCCTGAGTGTCCTTATCTAGTGGTTGAGCGCATCTAACAGGAAAAGGATAAAACATCCCACAGAAGTGAATGGCACTTTTAGACCTGAATGAGCCTTGGCTCGTTGGTAGCAGAGGAAACGCCCTGCGTCGCATGCAGTGTGCAAACTGCAGCAACCGTACAGACGTGGTGCAAGCTGGGATCAGGATGAACGTTTTTAAGCATGCTAGAGAGAAAATGAGCTTTCCTCTCTTCCCTTGCACGCTCTCAGTTTGCTTGCTCCCTGTTTGCAGCCTCTTCACCCGTGTCCAGCTGAGCGCGGCTGCCCCACCTCTCCGGGAGATGCCCCACCATGGGGCCTCAGGAGCATGCAGGCGCCGGGCACTTCTCCTGGGCAAGGAGCACTTTTTGGCTCAGTGGGGTTTCCACGTGGTTACACCACCTCGGTGGGTACCGCAGAGGGTTGTTAACTCTGCTCACGGATCACTGCTGCACTGAAACACCCAGAGTCATCACCATCACGCAGCGGTGTCTGCAATACTGAGTTCTGCTCAGAATCAGTGGGATTACTCACAGGTTTACAATCACACAGGCACAAGTATGGAGGGGGTCCACTGTGAAACACTGCTCATCATACATTCCCAATCACATCTCCACGTGACAAAACACGATTTTGGTTGAATATGCTCATGCAGCAATGGAAAGTCATACCTTCTGTGGTGACACCCATGAAGTTGTTCGTCATTTTTTAGCAGTAGGTGTATAGCACGTACCATCTCCTGTGCCTATGCATGTGCCACTGTGCCTGTGTGGCAAACTGGAATGGATAGAAGTGTCCCAATTTGCTCTTTTTATTCTTTTATATCTAATTTATTGTTCCTGCCTGGTTAGACAGGAGTAACTGAGTTGATTTCATGGTCTTTTGGATCTGGCTTTTAATGCTAAGTACCAAAGGTAAGGGAAAAAATAAGACGTTCATTAACTATGTTTTAAACTACCTCATTAAAATAATATCTGATGCATAGCTAAACAATAGCTAAAATAAATAGCTGATGTGCAGATATATGCATCATCTTAATGGTTTTCAGAGGAACAAGCAAATTAAGGAAATATTGTATAAAGGAGAGCAAGGCTGTAATCCGATCTCAGATAGCTGTCATCTTAATAAATCTTAATTAGTCAAAGATGACAAGTCAATTATAAATATGTACTTACAAGAGGAAAGCTACGAGGAAGTTAAGTCTTTTCTTCCCTTTTACTGCAAGCAGGTTGCTCTCCAGTCCTCATGCATGTCTTGCTGTGTACTTTCTTGCTATTTTCCAAGCTCTTCTAGACGTCATTGCAAGTTGTATACCCAGTCTCAAAAACTTGTGGCTATGGGAGAGGCTGCACCTTCTCGTGGGGTGAGGATGTGGGATGGAGTCAGCTCGATGCCCCTGTGTTCCCCTTGTCTCTGGATTCCCCAAGTCCGCCTCCTGCTCACTCTCCCACCTCAAAGCTTGGCCAGATGGCTCCTGCCCTGTTTGCCTGCATTCACCTCGTTTACCTGACTAGCCTGTCACAAGGTTATTTGTTACAGAGGCTTTAGTCAAATTCCTCTTCTGCACTTGAAAGCAGTGTTTATTTTGTCCGTCTGTGCATTGGACTTCAAATACAGATGAAAAACAACTGAGGCCAATAGATTACTCGTGCTTACACACATTGCTAAATGAGCGTTTTTGTTAGACCCAGTCCTCTTTCTTTCGAGATAATGCCAAAGCACAGCTCACCTAAGCCTGGTGCCAATTGCCCTTCATGTCCCAAGAGGAAAGAAACTCAGCCCATAAGTTATCCTGGGTAGGATAAATAAAAAACAACCTTCCCCCCCCGGCACCGCCCTGTCCTCAATATGTAGCACAGGTTTCTCTAAACCAATCTAGCAATTCCTAGATGAAAACATTTACAGTCCTAGCTATATATGTATCTCATGTCCTGCTCCATGTGTTTACTGGGGACAAACACCATGGGAGAGCCAGGCAGGCTTCCCCCCTTCCCCGCCCAGCCCCAGTCATGCCACTGAATTTACATGAAGCCCTCTGCATATTTTCTGCAGTAGTTCTGAAAAAATCTCTGCATCCATCCATCGAGTACCCTAATTTCGGAAAAATTTTGTACCTATCCCCTTCACTTTGACCCATCTCTAATAAAAGTGGGTTTTCTGCTTTAGGTGATGCCGTACTTTGCTAAAGTATTGTCGTGGTTCTCTGATGTGGAAACTGGGGGACGGGAGCATTTGAAATGATTCCAAGTGCAATAGAAAAGAGATGGATTAGGAAGTGGGATGTTGCTTTCCTGGCCAAGTAAGGAAAACTCAGTGAGCATTTCCCTGGCGTCAGTTCAGTAGGGACCTGAAAGGTTTTGCCCAAACTTTCAGCTGCTCTAAGTAGGCAAAATTGTCCCTGAGATCAGCATGTTAATTCCAGCAGGATAAAATCTGATTTTGTGCTCTCTGGAGCTCAGGCTGCAGATCTCTGCAATACAGTGAGCCACAAAAATGGCAGTGGTCTGCACTGGAAGGAGATGAGGTTTCTGTATGAGGAGCAAGTGCTTGTAATGCAGGAGTCAGATGCAAGAAGGGCTCTGATTACAGCACGGCAGGACCTGACTGCATCTGCTGCTCACAATTGCATTTTGTAAGACAATTATAGGATATCAATTATTTGCCGGATTTCAGGCATACTCATTGCATAAACATTATTTGAAGTTGTTTTACTTAAGCTGTTTTAAAGAATTTTGGCATCTCAAGCAAACAGGCAGGCATAGTTATCAAAGATTTGGATGCTGCCTAACTATATATGAAAAGTGTCGCATTTGGTTGCAATTTGTGCTAATACAAAAACACAGGGCTATTCTGAAGATATTGTTCTGATACAAAATACACTTGAATGGTATACATAAGGATTTTATTTTACTGATGAGCTTGGAAAAGATTGAATCCAATGAAGTTTTTTTTAAGTGTCAGCAACAGGCAATGCCTAGTTGGTGTTATTTTACCCACTCGTCTAATTAAAACTCCTTGGCTTGTCCTTGTTGTCACCGTTCCCTATCAGGAAGCCCCACTGAGTTCGTGCTGGCTCCGAGGAGCTATGTGATACTGCAGCAGCATCGACAACCTTCCACGTGTCCAAACACCTCGTGTGTCTCTGTGCTGCTCAGGGAGCACTGCCACAACGCGCTCAGGCTTGGGCTCGTCCTCATCCTCAGCACAGACAAACCCAGCAAAGTTCCTCTGAGCTGGTTTTGGGGCTTTTTATTCAAAGGCTTTTAAAAGGATAGAGGTGAGTATGTTTGAGCCCCTGGATCTGGGCTGGGCTCCTGAGAAGGAGCTGTAAAGAAAATTGAATCAACATCGTGCAAGTGTGATAGAAAGCACTGAAGTGCCTCGTTATCAGGAAACTATGCTGAGGAACACCTGCGTGGTGTGAAGGAGAATAAAGTGTTATTTAAAAGCATTAAGAGCTAGACCTGAATGCTTTTCTGTCTGCTGTGCAGGGGCCAGCTGCATGACTGCCTTAGGCTGCAGTAACTCTGCTGGTAGCACTGAAGACCAGAAACCAACCCAAATCCTGCTTTTAAACTCAAAATTGCTGAGCTCTTCCCTGGATTCATCTCTCGGTGGAGATGCTGATCTTAATGAGCAGATGGGCATAGTCAAGGCTTTGCAGATGCAGGAGGCCAGTCCTGTGCTTCCTAATAAACTGCGGGCGATTCTCATCTATTTGCTGCCTCACACATCTTGAAGAGCACCTCAATCTACAACTAATGCCGCTAAAAACCATCAGGCTTATTTATCTTGCAGGGCTGTGAATGGAAGGATTCTGGTTGTCGTGGATGGAAATGCTTGGAAAGTGCAGATGGAGAAGGGTGGAGGGAGTGCCCCCAGGAAGGTGCACAGGTGACATCCGCGCCGTACTACTTGCACAGATGGACTATGTATGTGTCGTGCAGATGTATGGAGTTACTGTCCTTGTTATGAAAGGATGCTGCTGTGGATAGGGCAAATGTTGGGGAAAAACTACCTGCTTAAAGATCGTTAGAAGTCTGCTGCTGAGTGCAACAGCACCAGGATTTTAACCTGAGTACAGATTTGGAGTATCACTGGTGTGAGAGCCCTGACGGATTTAGATAAAATCAATGGAAGTGTTAGAAATAAGCTCTTGATGCCATAAAAAAGACAAACAATGTGCTCAGGTCTTCATAGGATCAGCCTAACAACTACAGAGAGTTGTTATCCTGGGGAGGGACAAAAATGGGTTTTCAACACTCCTGTCTTTGAACATCTCTTCTGTCTGTAGCTGCAGGGATTGGCAGCAGCAGCAGTAACTGGTAAAATGTCACCACTACGCATATAAACATTGTCAGAAACAACAAATATTCCCTATGAGGGGGAAAAAAAAAAAAAGGTCAATATTATTTCAAAATATTTTCTGGAAGTTCTCTCATTTTTGGATTAAAAAAATTCTACTCCAATTTTTTTAATGACTGTCCTGCAGGTTCTTTGAAAGAGCATAAGACTAGTGTAGCTAATCACGCTGTGGAAAATAGAAAATCCCTTTAACAAAGCCACAAGCCCTCTTTGACTTGGTCACGCTAAAAGCAGAATAGATTCTCTATCTGGAAAACCAGGACCTGAGAACACTCCCCGCTTGTAATATTTCCCAAGGAGCCCGTGGCAGGGGGTCTGCCAGGGCTCAGCCCAGACATGCTACCCAGGTCTGGTGACCTGCAAAGGACCTTAGCCCTGCTAAGCCCAGGTCTGCAGATCCCCGCTGCCGTGCTCCCAGCCCCTTCCAGCCCATTTCCTTGTCCTGCAGAAGCACATGAGAAGAACGCTGCAGGATCAGGCTGACCACTGTCACCAGCAGGCGAGAATGGTCCCTCCTTGCTGGCATGTCACCGGCCGCGGTTGCAGTCACCTCCCTGCTAGCAGGGCCCCAGCAATCAAACCCACCTGCCCTCACCCTGAAACACTATCTGGGTGTCATCCCTGGACTAGCCGCCTGTCTCCTTCCCCTCACCTCCAGTTTTGGGGCTGCTAAAGCCTTATTACTGTGCACACCATGTCCTCCCTCCCAAAATTTTGCTTCCGAAACCACTATTTCACAGCACACCAAAGGTGCAGAGAAGCTTCTGCCCGGCCAGAAGCCAGCCAGCCCTGCTGGTATGACCATGACATGGAGGAGGGCTGTGTGCTGAAATGGTGTGGGTAAGCAAATTTCCCAACAAGAAGAGCCAGAGTTTAGATAAGAAAGAGATCAGAAGCCATATGTATTCCCTAATGCACTGCATGTACTGTGTTGGTTTTTTGGGTCTTCTAATCAAGTCATCAACTCTAAAGAGATCAAGGCTGAACCTCCTTTACTTGCTTGAACCTATGGGGTAAATTATAGGGCCAGACAGACTCCAAAGTAATTTAATTTGCCTAGCCAATAGTTAACAAATTTGCAGTTTTTTTTTAATTTTAACATGCACAAGTGATGTAAGTTTATGTCCTGGGAGATGCTGGTGGAATAAGCTCCAGTAGGAGTTCTACAGCCTCACAAAGTCCAAAGTCAAATGAAAAACTTAGACTTTGCTAGCTTGGTACAGAATTCCATAGGTACAGGATAAGCTGAGAGGTTTGTTTGTTAGTTTGTTTTGCATGTTGTTTTATCCCATTTACATCTTTCCAAAAGACATAGCTGCACTACTGACTCCAGTTCCAAAGACAACAGTTTCCTGCCTCTAGCTGCTTAGATGGCCGAGGACTAATCATCACAAGGGACTTCTGCTGAACGGATTTTCAACGGATGGCACCGTTGCAGGAGGAAACCAAAGCATCGCTACTGACCCATTCAAACAGCAGCAGGTGCATGAGTTTTAAAGATTTCCTTCATCCTGAAAAGCAATATGATAAGGATCGGGCTCTGGGACTGGAGTAGGTGCTACCAGGAGGGGACGGGTCCTGTCTAAAATAGATGAGATGAATCTGCTTGGCTCTTTCCATAGGGCCCCACATTTGCTCAAGCTAACCACTCATGTAGCTTTTGAGTAGCAAGTTATGTGAGACAAATCCTATTACTGATGCAGTAAAAGTAGGAATAAGTTGCTCCTGGTCCTTCTGTCTCTGTCTGTTTGATCAGCAAAACAGGTGCAAAGGCAGATCAATAGACAGAGAAATGTATTACAGCAGATAGTATTTGTCCATGCTTAGCCAGCTGTCTGGCTAAATAGCAATATTGATCCTGTAAATAATGACATCCCTAAAATACCTAACTTATTTTTCAAGCAGTAAGTGCTGGCCTTGGGGCATGAAAGTCTCCACTGAATGCATTTTGATTGGGAAAAGCAGCCATCCGCCACAGAGCAACTGCAGAATGGGGACTCTCCCACCCTGGTTGCATCTTATTTATTTCTCTTAAAATAGATAAATGAAGACTAGAAAAGTGTCACATTTTTCCCTCTCTTACTTACTGAATAGTCAGTTTGGATCTTTGAATATTATTTAATCCAGATATGTGCAAGTTTTCTAAGCTGAACAAGGTTTATTTGTCTCTTTATAACCAAAACATTCAAAATGTGCAGGACTGGAGGCAGCTAATGCTGCTGCATTACACACCTAGTGAGGAGGGGCCCATGTTGCAGAACTGAAGAGCCCACCGTTGTGGTTTAACCCGGCAGGCAGCTCAGCACCACACAGCTGTTTGCTGACTCCCCCGCAGTGAGGCGGGGGAGAGAATCGGAAGAAAGGTAAAACTCATGGATTGAGATAAAGACAGTCCCCTCCCAGCTTCTGGTGCACCCCCAGCCTGCTCGCTGGCCGGGCAGCACGAGAAGCTGCAGAGGACCTGATAAACAATCATACTACAGGATGAGAAGAGCACTTTTGTGAAGCTGACTTTGAGAGCCGTGTTAAAATGCAAAACACACATGGAAATGGCAGGCGATCCCCAATGTGAAATGCTGCCTGCCTGGGAGCTTAAAAATGTCTCCGTCTGACTTCCAGGAAAGGAATATTGTATCTTTTCTATCTTTTTTTACAGGACTCAACTAATTTAATTGAATAACACAAAAGGGAAGAATTTTCCCAGGCAGGATAGATAAAAAAAATACCAAACCTGTGAACAGTGTTTGATAAGATTTTGATTAAAACATATGGCAAACCATTGCTGGCACCTCCAGCTGCACAATCCTAAGAGCAGAGAAGATTTTTCCAATGATTCTTCTGCAACAGCTTTAGCTATTAAAAGTTTCTCGCTGAATTGCCTTAAAAGCTATAAAAAGCATGTAGTGCTGGCCCTTGGCCAACCTTGCTGGTGCGATGGTGCCAGCCCAGCAGAGCATCTGTGGGACTGGAAGTGAAGCCCACCAGGCACCTGCAGGCATACCAGCAAATAAAGCCAAGCTCCTCACTTTCCTGGGATAACCAGGATGGGGGAGATTTGCACTGGAAAACGCACCCCCCTGCCCTGTACAATAAGCCTACAAATGAAAAGTTGGTTTTTAAGGGTCTGCAGCAGTTCTTTCATCCTGGAGGAAAGGGGTGGTGCGAGGGGGTGGAGGAGGGAGGGGACCCTTCGTAGGGTCCTGGTTCTGTAGTCGCCAGGGATGCATGCAGCAAACTGTGCTGCAGGGGCTCCCTGCAGGCAGAGCCTCACAGAGGGTGGATGGAACAGCAGTGGCTGTCACTGAGGGACCAAAAACAAGGGGGACCTATTCCTCTGAAACACTCATTTCTCTTCAAGTTGAAAGCCAAGCTTTGCTAGTAAATAATCATCTCTCCAGCCACCTATAAAACTGACTGGTACCCTTCCACTTCTGATGCTCATGAGTTCTGGCTAAATTAAAAAGGGATTAACCAGTTTTGTAACACAATATTCAAAATAAAACGAT
Source organism: Chauna torquata (assembly GCA_013399475.1). Lineage (NCBI taxonomy): Eukaryota > Metazoa > Chordata > Aves > Anseriformes > Anhimidae > Chauna > Chauna torquata. The sequence goes on along the minus strand of VXAL01001142.1, from coordinate 365,548 downwards.
TTGCAGAGCACCTTTTGCACTGACTGTACTGCGTTGTCTTCCCAGCTAATACAAATGCTTAAATGCTGCCTTGAATTTCAAATATTGCAGTAAAGTAAAACTCAGGAGGACTCCGCAGATACCCAGCGTTGTTACTGTAACACAATCTGGCTCTCCTTCCTCATTAAAAGTATTTCCAAAACAGTTAAGTAATAACTATGGAGACAATTTTCTGTATTCCCAGTGTTAGGAGCAATTGTGATTCCCCAGTTCATTTTGCAGTATAAAATTTCCTTTATTTAAACCCCAGATAAAAAGGTTACTGCTGATGAGATATTAATAAATTTAAAGGGTTCGTAGATGCTGTTTACTTCCTTTAATTCATCAGTTGCCCTCCGATAGGAACGGAGCACATGGAGATGGATGTAGATGTGGCATCCAGGTGCCTACAGGCAACACTGCCAAAATCAAGTTACTTTGGGAAGAAATGGAGGTTAATAAATAAATAAATAAATAAATGCCAAACCAGAGCAACTCCAGTGTTTCAGCTGAACGACTGAGGAGTCATGTTGGCCCAGGGTCTGCTTTCACCCCTGGAGCTACTGTGAGGGTAACGGACAACATCCAGCCTTGGGTCCACGTTGATGGGCTCAGTGTCCTGAGGTGATGGATTTGCTCCAGGTGTGATGGTTTTGATCAGGGCGATGGTTTTCTTCAAGATCCTGCCCTGGGCTCCTGCGATGAGTGCCTGCAGCTGAAGATACGATCGTAGGCTCAGGCAGCCACAGCCACGCTCACTTTCCTTCAGGCACTGGTAGTCACTGCACTGAAGGCATGATCATCTGGGTTATAGAAGACCAATCCAAATACAAATTCCCCATCCTCTGGGACGTTGTACTCTATGGGGAAGCCAATGCCATTTTGGCTTCACAACTATGTATGGAGAAACACTGTTAACTATAGGCTATGTAAAAAAAAAAAGGCCCTAGAGAGGCTCGTGCCACCAGTTCCCTGGTGGATGTTTATTCAGGTCATTGCAGGAGAGCAGAGAAATGGGGACAGTTCAGGGACGAATCCTTCCAGCCAAGGTATCCCTCTCAAAGCTTGGTGGATCCATGGGACAGATGCAACTCTGTGCAACAATATCTTGTTGCTCCTGCAGCAAGCCCTTGACAAAATTAGAAAGATCTGGTGAGGCAGTGGTAGCGGCCATGGGCTGCTGGGGAACCTCCTGCCCAGGAGAGCCCAGGGTGGGGGCTTGAGTGATGGCATGGCTGAAAAGACTGTAGATAGCCAGGGCTGGTCACATCAGCCAACACTCTGGAAGAATGTAGAGCCTCAACAAAAACAGGCAGTGCAAACCTCAAAACCCTGGCCAGGATCAGCATATGTCACTTGTGTTTTTGAACAAGGGTGGAAGAAACTTCTTCATAAACTACCACCATGGGAGCTTTCTGCACATGACTGACCTGCAGAGAAACCTGTAAGTAATGTGTTAAAAAAGTGGTAGTCTGCAGCAAAGTGGTCAAGTTTTCCCAAGACACGAATGGAGATCATGGAATCACAGAATAGAATCATAGAGCATCCTGAGCTGGAAGGGACCCACAAGGATTAAGTCCAACTCCTGGCTCCACACAGGACCACCCAAAAATCAGACCATGTGTCTGAGAGCGTTGTCCAAACACTTCTGGAACTCCGGCAGGCTCGGTGCTGTGACCACTGCCCTGGGGAGCCTGTTCCAGTGCCCGACCACCCGCTCAGTCAAGAACCTTTTCCTAACACCCAGCCTGACCCTCTCCTGTCACAGCTCCATGCCGTTCCCTCGGGTCCTGTCACTGTCACCAGAGAGCAGAGATCAGCGCCTGCCCCTCCACTCCCCTCGTGAGGAAGCTGCAGGCCGCCATGAGGCCTCCCCTCATCTCCTCTTCTCTGGGCTGAACAAACCAAGGGACTTCAGCCGCTCCTCATACATCTTGCCCTCTACACCCTTCACCACCTTTGTAGCCCTCCTTTGGACACTCTCTAACAGTTTCATGTCCTTCTTACGCTGTGGTGCCCAAACCTGCACACAGCACTCGAGGTGAGGCCGCACCAGGCAGAGCAGAGCGGGACGATCCCTGCCCTCACCCGGCCAGCAGGGCCGTGCCTGACGCACCCCAGGCACAGCTGGCCCTGCCGGCTGCCGGGGCACGCTGCTGGCTCCTGTTCAACTTGCCGTCGGCCAGAACCCCCAGGTACCTTTCTGCGGGGCTGCTCTCCAGCCCTGCATCCCCCGGTCTGTACGTACAGCCAGGGTTGCCCCGTCCCAGGTGCAGAATCCAGCACTGGCTCTTGTTGAACTTCATGTTGGTGGTGACTGCCCAGCCCTCTAGTTTGTCAAGATCTCTCTGCAAGGCCTCTCCACCCTCGAGGGAGTCAACAGCTCCTCCTAATTTAGTGTCATCTGCAAACTTAGTATGCATTTGAGTCCTGCATCCAGATCATTTATAAAAACACTGAAGAGAAAACATTGAAAAAACATTGAGCTCATACGGTAGGTCATGTCCTGAAGCCACAAGACCTTGGGAATGGTCTCAAGTACAGCTTTCCATCTAACACAGTGATTTATTCTCCAGCCAGGAGGAGCCCAGAGTCCCACATTTCTCCACAAAATGAGCCCTAGATTGGCCACCTGTTAAAATAGCAGCAAGGTACAAGAACAAGCTTCATTTCATACCGGAGATAGAAAACATTATCACCAAAAATCCCCCATAATTTAGAGTCTAATAAAACAGGTAATGAAAACTTGACTTGAAAGACTAAATTATTACCACTGCTTACATCAGGTGCAATGGATGATGACAGTATGCTGAGGATGCTGTTAACCCAGACAGATCAGCCACTGCCAAGAATGAGTTTCTGAATTTCATTTCACAACTGTGATTCCTTCATATGAACATAAAACTGAAGGCAACCCTGAATGCCCTTGTAATTCAGTAAGGATAAACCAGACAGATTTTCGACTTCTTGTATTAAAAAGCTGTTTAACAGGGAGCCAGTAGTGGTCTTAATTGCTTGGCTGCTTTTCAGTGACACCAATGAGACTGACAATTTGGACATTTAGACCTGCTCTATTTGCTTTTAAGGACAATATGTCTGAGGAACTATCCTTTTAATGTCATTTTTTTCCAAAGTATATCCAAATGTGTTGAAACCCCACAAACAAATTCAGCAAGGAACAATTTTAGCCAGATCTTAACAGACATTATTTTTATTGTTGAGTGGAAAAGTTGTTCTTAACTGCTAGCATTAAAATATTGTTTAAAAAATTCTGAGCTTCAGCTCTATAGCTGTTATATTTTTTTATGCTGCCATACAACCTGAAATGTAAGAGAAAATTCAGAAGCAAGAGGTCTGTTGGAGGAGAACAAGAAGGTTCTTCAAGCAAGCTCAATAAAGAAGGACAATGAAATAATTTCCACTAATGAGAGCTGCCTGTTCTCGGATGGAACATTGAGCTCATACATTTGTACCTGCTACCATCTCAGCAGAGAAAAACATTTAAATAGCTGCTTGCTCTTCAATGATACCTGATTTTGGTACATTAGTAACAAGCTGTTGGATTTGGATTCCGCACTGACCTGGCCCCATCCTCACTAAACTATATATAAAACTAAAGAAGAGAACGGTAAGCTCCTCTTTGAAAAACAACACTCGTGTAAGGACAAGAGGAAGGCAAGAGTCCTTTTTTAAGCAAGGAATTAAGATAGTAAGACAAGTGTCATACTGTCTAGATTTACAGCGGGGTTTTTCAATTTAATTTGACATTGCCAAATACATTACATTGGAATTAAACAGTACGGGTTGTTAGATCCTGATTACCAGAAGACAGTGCACTGTAGCAAGCAAATAACTTACAAGTTACTGAAATTAAAGCTTTGAAAATGCTTTAAGGGAATTAATGTTTAATTAATGATTTTGATCTTTAAGTCGTTCCACTAATAGCTTCACTAAGAGATTACACAAACCCGCCAGACATTGCAAGTAGAAAGGATACTTGATGTTACCACTTTTTTAATCAGTCTTGCACTGGAACAGCACCACGAGTGAATGAGAAGGTTGGTGTACAAAAAAAGGAACCATCCCTGTTAGCAGGCACTTTGGCTTCTGTGATATTTTTTTGCATGATCAAATTTATGCACATATATTTTTAACAATACAGCATTAGATAACTTTGAATTTAGAGTGATTAAAGAATATCCCTAATTCAACATCACAAGTTAACTTGGATATTAACAAGCAGGGATGTTTACAGAGCTAAGACGATTACTCTTTTTAAGTTAGCACCCTCCTGCTGCCTTCTTTTTGGTGCTGAATGCGAACTTTTTTTCTCTTTTTTTTCCAAAATGAGATCTGTTTGAAACCAAAACTATTTGTTACAAAACTTATCTTGCACTAAGAAATCCTTGTACAACCTTTTTCTTTTTTCCTTAAAACATAGCTTATGTAGTTTCTCAAATTTATGTAGTTTCTTAGGAAAAGCCAAGTCACTGATCCTTCGCTCTTTTGCTCATTATATTTACATCAATGACCTGACATTATTTTCACAGGGCTGTGATTGTAATTAAGGGACTTTGGAAGATGCATGTGTCTCTACCTGTAAAAATGCAAACAGGAAAGTCTATTGAACTTGAAATGATAAACATTTGGTATCAGTTTTCCTACAGAAATGACCTCATGAGGACTCTTCCACACCAGAACATTACGGATATCTATGGTAATTCATAGTGCCCAGTCAGGAGACAAATCCCACAGGAGCTTCAGGACATCTAAAAGCTGACTGAAGTTCTGTAACTGTATCGGGGCTTTCCAACAGTTCTGCTCTTGGTGGGTTACAGAGATACGGGGACAATACAAAACCCAATGAAGTTACTGGAAGAGGAAATGCAAAATCTTTAGTTTGAAGCTAAAAAAAAAACCAAAGTATAAATAGCTTTCTAAAGTTTGGTTTTTTTAACCTGAGATACAGAACATTTTTGCTATTATATTGAGTAAAATAAAACTGCAAAGAAGTTTTGGAGGATTCACAAAACTTGATAAATTTGTCAAGTCACTTTGAAAACGAGGACTTCTTTCTTCTTCCTCATTTCTTCGTGAAGCAGCTGGACCAAAGCCAAGGCCACCACATGGTATCTGGTTAGAGCCACCTGAGTTACAAGTTCCTCCAGACTTACTAACTTTATCCAGATAAGCAATGAGAAGGCTCTCCCTGGCTGCAGGATGGACCTGGCTATATGTTTAAAAGATATTAGTACTCATTACAGCTTGTTAATACTCATTACAGCTCATTTTTCTCACTGGTTATAATGTGCTCATTTTTTCCTTATCACTTGGTTTGGTTTAATACACAGAGCTGACATCATCTGTTCTGCCTGCTTAATTATTTCCATCTCTTTGTCAAGTTTCTCAGAACAATAATTACGTCAGATCATAAAACTAATCCTATGGTGACAATGGTAAAAACCTGACAGAAACAGTTGTTTCATAATGTGGAACAAGGTGATTCACTTTAACTAAACACTTAATTTCTTTCTCTTTAATTAGTTCAGCTTAATTATTTAACCTATTAACCAAAGGTTAATTCGATTGGATCTGAAGCACTCTATTATTATATGTATATTGGTTGGGGTTTTTTTGGAATGAGACTGGTGTTTTATTACCTCTCTTCCTCATTAATTTTAGTGCTGCTGTTGATCTTTCTTGAAATGTTTGTTTTCTCCAGGGCCATGTTAATCCATAATTCAGTGCTAATGGTAAATCAGCTGTGCATTACCCGCTGTGCACAGTGCTAAAAGCAATGCCAGGGTTTGCGTGCAGGGGATGGATTGCACCCTCTCACCATGGTGAGCTTCGGGTAACAGGAACTGCTGCAATATCACACCCTAAATAGTCACAGCTACTCTGCCTAGGGCATTAAAAGGACACCTCCTTCCATCTGCTTTTGAATTTTTTTTTTTTTTTTTGCAATGCCGTTTTCTAAAAATACGTCCCTGCTCTTCTTCCTGAGCAGGGTGGGATAGGGATGGCAGCCCTGTTACTAAAGGCTGAAGGCTATTTTGGAAAGCACCTTACAAAACAGAAGTCAAAAAGCAAATGCCACAGTGCAAACTGCCCAGGATGTTAAAATCAGATGCAACAAGAACAAACTGAAGCCCAGGAGCTGTTGAGAGAAGCCCATCAGTGTGGTCACAGGTGAACTGCCCCTTCCCTGGGAGGCCACAGGTACCTGCTGTGCCTGCTGTTATCCAAAGGTCTACTGTGGCATGCTCAGCTATCTGCTGAGCTCCTTGCTTTTCATGCTTATTGCTACATCTCCAAAAAAACACACACAGCAACTAACGATAGTTGTGGTAAGTCTAGGAAAGCAAGGACCAAAGACCAAGAAACACCTCTGCTGTCCGTCTGTACAGTTCTTTTTCTTCAAACATGCTCACAGCTCAGCAGCAAGCATCACAGAGCCACAGAATGGTTTGGGTTGGAAGGGACCTTAAAGAGCACCCAGTTCCAACCCCCTTGCCATGGGCAGGGACACCTTCCACAAGACCAGGCTGCCCAAAGCCCCATCCAGCCTGGCCTTGAGCACTTCCAGGGATGGAGCATCCACAGCTTCTCTGGGCAGCCTGTTTGTGTCTCGTGCTGGTGACCGGGCAGAGCCATTACACACCAAAGGCACCCCAGGAGGGGATGGACTCCCTGCACCACAGCTGGACCTGGCCAACCCATGCTGGTGGAAAATGGTGATGTGGATGGTCACGGCCTGGCAGGGAGCCCAACAGTCTCCCTGCTAGCTGCAGGGAAGCACCAGACCCTTCTCCATTAGGTAGGTTTTGAGTCAAGTTGCCCTAAACCAGAACACATCTACTGACTGAAAACCTGAGCTGCAGGAGTCTGCACAAAGCCTCCAGAACTGGTTCAGATCCCAATTTTCATCCAGTACTGCAGAGATTTTCATTCCATCCCTGTAGTATGCTGAACTCTGTGTGTGTAGCCCACAGCCCAAGACCAGCTCAAAGTCCCCCCAGCAGGGTCAGCTGTCACCAAAGCACCAGGCTGTGCCACGAGCATCTTAAGTACCCAGAGAAGCTGAAGAATTAGACTTGCTGCGTTCAGGCTTAGATTTAACAAGCCCCTGCTAAGCACAGAGCTGAATGAGATCACATCTGGTCCACAGCCAGAAAGTAATGGTGCAGTAATGGTTTTATTGGCTTTTTGAGAAGGAGCTGTTTGACTTCAGAGAGTCAACAGTAACATTCGCTCCTGCTAATCTCATTTTCAGAAGCGTGCTGTGTGAGAAGCAGCTTCCTCACAAAGCTTTGCTTGATTGCTCTCTGTTTGTCTAGGATTACATTAGGAGCCCAAGACCATCTGAAAACAGCCCGTGGCAATCAAGACAGAACTATGATTTCGTGAACGGCTTCTGCAGCATCAGACTTGCAAGAAGAGACACTCCAGCGCTTCCAGCAAGTTGTTGACTGGATGGCAGCCAGTTTGCTCAGTACAAAGTGGTTCAGAATTAACAAAATAGATGTGCAAGAAGGGGAAGATTTAAAGACATAAAAATACCTCCTTTCTGTAAAAAAGGATCTGCATTTTACATGCGTAGGTTTCAGACACACAGATTTAAGACAGGCGCGTGGTAAGTGCTGTGGCTAACAAGTGATGATTAGAGAATCTGTTTAATTTAAAATAATGTAGTGCATTTACCTTAAGCAAAAAGAAATTAAATGCAACAGAGTGAATTTAGCCTGGGCGAAGTGCCCTTGTAAGGGGAAAATGCAGACAAACTTTTAATGGAACTACAGCATAAGTTAGTCTCACAACAACCTGCCCTGTTGTCTACAAAGTAGTTACCTTTAGAATAAAATTACCACCAAACCTGGTATAATAGATCTTTATTTCAGTATCTATAACACAAGAAAGGGCTTGCATTGTGACACCAGAACCATGCAAAGCACCTATACACAGAGAACAATATATTGAATGAGTGTCTCCCTCCTGCTACATACAGTAAATTTAAGCAGGAAGACTCGGTTTTCCTTTGCATTCTGCTCTATCCTTCCACAAATCAACCAGCTGTGAGAGGTGATAATTAACCTTCATTCCAAACCAAATAATTTGCCACTGAACAGTATTCTACACTGCCCTAAGCTGCTCATATATGCTTCTGTAAACTTTCTCAAGGACTCTCAAGTTCCGCTCTTGTTTTACAAGGATGAAATTGCGAACATCTCCAGCTACTGGAACAGACTTTAATCAGAGGTACTGGATTACTGCAGTTGTAGAACAGAATTTGGCTCAAAGGATGAATGTGTCCTCCATACAAAAGGCCCAGAAAAGGCCCTGATTAATGTCCCAGACACAGGGATGCAGAGACCACAATGCCCCTAGGCTCAGAGATTTGTCATATGCACAGAGGATTAACTAGACATCCTGAACTATTAAAAAAACAGTGGTGTAGAAAAATAAAGAGGCATAAAATTCCGAACCAAAAAGGTTCTAAATAAGGCATCAGCAGGTCCCATCTGGATGTGCTCCCGTTACATACGTCATCCTCCCAGCCAGAGTGGTTAAGAATGATGCATTAGGATTGTATTTCTGACCTCAACCACTGAGCACTAAGAGCAACCAGAAGGGTTCAAGTTCTGTTCAAAAAAAAGGAAAAAACAAAAACAAACAAAAAAACCACCAAACAAGAAGTATTCTTTTTGGTAAATATTTCTTAGAAAATAAAAGTGTTAAAGCAATTTGTTTAAATGATTCTTTAAAAAAAGATGACATTCCTGTAAAGTAAAAATATATATATATATCTAGAAATAGTATACAATTTTTTCATTTTAAAAAAAAGACATTCAGTATCACATCAGCGGATTCCGATCAACTCCCTGTCCGCCTTCTGCGATAACCGCTGCTTGTTAAGGCAAAACATCAGGTTGGCACCATTACGACAGCTGAATCAAACTGGCCGAAGGCAAAGCAGAGCAGGCAGCACACCGGCGTCAGCGAGGCTGCTTCTCCCTCACGCTGACCGAACCGTCCTCCATGCCGAAGTACACCACCTCTGCCATGTTGATGAACAGCCCCGTCTCCACCACACCTGGGAACAAGAATTCACATGCCAGTTAATACCGGAGCCACCCCACCGCTTGAATCCTCTGCTCCACCAGAGATTTACAGAAAGGTGGCCAACCAGGGTGACATAGCATCAGCCACACAGGGAGCATCTGGGAAGTCTTCTCCTTGCAGCCAGCCCCAGAGGAAACTCTCCAGAGAGTAAGAAACAACTCCCAGAGCTCCCCTTGATGTTCACACCACCCCATCCACCACCATTACACTAACACAACCATGAACATGGCATTTTCAGCTGTCTGACAACACACAGGAGCCAGAGGAAGCCACACAGCCACAGACTTGCTCACTTTTGCTTTTAAACACGTCTAAGAAATTATCTTGTTAGAGAACACCTGGATAAGTAATTCAAATATTAAGACATAGCAGACCTGAAGCTACCTCTGCAATTTGTAGCCCATTAGCAGATGTACTTCTGGTTGCATTTAATTATGTAATTATGGGGTGCTCTTAACTTCACAGTGGTCACTGAGCCACAGCCAGAGCCCATAAACATTCAAGCTAGTGGTTTCCAAACCGAGCAGATGGAGGATGCAAGCCAGCCCTATGGGTTCAAACAGAGCCTCCAGGCTTTCTTCCCATCCAGCAAGAGACTCCTCTAGGAATCAAACCAAAACTTCCTCTGGGAGAGAGGAGAAAAGCCAGCTTCTCACGTCGGTTAAAGCTTTGATACTGCAGAGATTAGGACCACAGAAAAAAACTATAAGTTAATCACACAGTCTAACAGGAGTTAAGGGCAAGATGGATTTCAGGCCAAAGACCAAGGAAGAAGGAAAAAAAGAACAGCATCAAAGTCTTGCTCATTCAGTTGGTTCTTCCTTACACAGAAGGCAGAAAAGCCTGGGGACCCCATTAGCTCTGTTTTGAGGCACTTGAAATCCTCAAGCAACTTTAACGCTGCCAATTCATAGCGATGCACAGCTCTGCAGCCCTCGGAGACCTTTCAAGGTGGCTGCTTGTTGATGCACATGGCACTCAGCTTGCTGAGGCCCAGGTCCCATAACGGACCCAGAGGCAGAGGCCACCAATACTGAGAGCCAGCACCAAGACTGCTGGGCAAGCCCACGCACGCTGCGTGGCAGCAGAAGGATTTCAGCTGCAACTCCTGCTGGAATCCAGCACCTGTATGTATGCTCTCCTATTGACTGCTTGCACAGCCAAGCCCCAAATTCAGATCCTATCAGACGAATATCCTCCAGGAAGGTGGAAAAAAAATAGAGGACGAGGGCTACAAGTGCAAGCTGGCCAGAGCCCTGCTATTACCAATATACCCTGGGTTTAACCGCTCTGCTCTTCCACCTCTGGGTAGGGAGGATGCCCTTTTCCCCTTAGCAGGCTCATTTCTGACCCAGTGGTGAGAGCCATGTGGTGCTGAGACCATCTCCACACCAACATGACGGAGTGGGTCCCATCACTTACCCCTTGCACTCTCTTGGTCGAGTGATGCAGGAGCCCTTGCAAAAGTCTGTGTTTTGTTTGCCACCAGTGTAAGCAGCCACTCTTTCTCTCATGCAGAGAAACACTCTAACAAGACAGACATTTGCACAGCTATGGATAGTGCATTAGGATATGGAACACTGCACCAGGGACAGCCCAGACCAGCAGCGCTCACTGGTTCATTTAGATTAGATACTGGTTTGCTTAGATCTGCTCCCGCAGAAGGTCTGAACCTGCCATCTACTGTTGGCTGCAAGCAAGTGCCAGGTAATTATTCAGACCACAAAGACACCAGGACAAGCCATGGCAGAGGTAACACCCTAGGATTTTGCTCCTAGAGATGGACAAAAGAAAACAGGTACATTTTCAGCAAGTCAGCTTTCTAATAAGCATTGAGGGAAGCAAAGCCACCAAAAAGAAGCAGCTTTAAGTTAGTGGGGACTCTTCACCCAGCCTAAATCCATGGCATCTGGCTGGTCTTGAGTTTTAATTGTGATACCAAGACAATATTTTGCCACTTCGTGCAACAAGATCCCAACCTGTTCCTATGCATTCTGGCAATGCACAAACAGTGGTGAAGCTAAAGGCAGTTCTGCTGTGCACTGCTGGGGCAGGCAGTTATCTGGGATAAACTCCAAGATAAAAGATACACCAATATATATTCAAAAGCTGACCAGATTCAAGAGCAGACTTTTGCCAGGACATCCAGACGGGGCTGAGCCACGCTTTATCTGCTGCTTCACTAAAGTCCAGAAAGTGCCACCACCCCATATCACCCAAAAGCAGCTCTGGCCTGGACAGCAGGTCTCATGCACCAAAGGAGTCCTTGCAGAGAAGCTGTTTCATTTGCAAACAGTATAATTGGCCACTGTTTCTCTCTTGCACATAAATAGCTGTAACAATAGCTACGATATGCTGAACTCTCACAGCAAGGTGAGCCTGTAGGACTACACAGTAGTAATGAGACAGAGCTCCAAGCAGTTTCTGGAAAATAACACAGCCCATTGCAAACGCCCTGCTCGGGAGTTCACCAGTGTTCCCATTAAAAGCCCCTTGCTAAACAGCACAAGGAGAGTAAGGAAGAGAACAAGACTGGCATGTCTACGGAAAACAGTGTCGTAAGCCACCTGGCATCACTCCAGGCTTTCACTGTTACATGGAAATGCCACTTGTGTACAGTTGTGCTAATTCAGTTGATAGATCTCTGAAGCAGGAACAAACGGAGGGGTACATAAGAGGTCAATAAACACACACACACACACTCACTCTCTCTCTCTCTTCCTCCTAGCCAGTGAAAAGCTCCCAAGGTCACGGTTTTCTAGCATGGACTAAGCCTCAGTCAGTGTTTCTTTTTTTAAAGTTACAGACATTACCTGGTATCATTTTTATGGCAGTGTTCACTTCACTCCATTCATGAACCTTGTCAAACTTCCAATCCAGGATGAAGTTCCCATTGTCTGTCACCACGGGGCCCTGGGAAGCAAACCCATTCGTCAGCACCGTGAGCTCCTTTTCTACCAAGCACAGTGAGGGACTGTCACAGCCTCGCACTGGGAGCCGTCCCCACTACAACAGTTTAGAGAAAGTCATCATTCAAGTAAATGAGAGCAGTCCACTGCTCCACACGAACAATAAGCCTGTAAGTAAAACCATCGCCCAAGGCAACTGTGCCTTCTGCATTCTTCTGCATACAGTTCACAGATAATCATGCAGAAGCTGGAAACAATGATGTGATTTAATCACTTTGATAGAGGATCCTTTTCGCAAGCGTAAAACCAGATGAATGTCCTAAAAAGGCTACTATATGCAACTGAAGCTGAAACAAGACCCCACCACCACCACAGTGATAAGGGTGTGCCATGTGCTGCTGGATGCCACGGGAAGGTTTTGGAGCTGAAGGATTCCTGGCCTTCAGTGTCCCAGATGTGCCCAGCACTCTCTCAAGCCCAACAGTTGGGTCCTTTCAACAAAGCCAAGTCAGCTGAAGCTGAGAACAAGTTGTTTCAGCAGCACTAAGCAGGGTTGGTGACCACACATGCCAGGAAGGACCAGCAAGCGAGACCACAGCAGCAGTCAGCATCCTCCAAGGTCACGGCTCACGCTGGAGCAGCACCGATGCACATTCCCCGAGAGAGGCTGGTCTCAAGTTCATGGAGAACAACTGGTTTGCTCTTCTCAGGCTCCTAAATGCAGCCCCTCAACCTCTTGGGCCGAGGGATTAAATGCATTAAAAACAAGTACTCAGCCTTCAGGCAACAGCTCCAGCTGTTACTGCAGACAGCCCTCTTCTTCCCTCGCCACATGACGTGGGCTGGCCAAGCCCCACTGTCCAAGCCAGGGTAGGACAGTGGCAGTGAAGACAAAGCAGCTTCAGTTTTAATGTAGTCCAGCTCTTGCTCCATTTGGTATGCAGGAGCTTGGGATCTCCAGGAGCTGCCCACCCAACTCAAGACGCTTTGGCAGCACAGACTGCCCTCCAACACCCAGGTATCCTTGCAGAGCAGCAGGTCGAGTATTTGTGGGTGAGATGGAAGCACCAGCAAGAGAGTTCCCACAAACGCAACAACCCGTGCTCTGAACGGCAGGTTGTTTGTGGCCAAGGAGACACACAGAGCAGCCCTCAGACACAGACTGGCAATCCCTCTTCTCCTTGCTCAGGGCTGCTTGCTTGGCCAGAGAGGCGTTCCATGAGCAACCCCAACGTCTAAACACACAGTTCATTAACCAAAGTATAATTAGGGTGGAATTGCAAAAGAGGACAGATTTAATCAGATGAAAGGTCCTCTGTTCAGCCACATTCAGGTGGATTCTTTGGGCACACGGGGCCAATCAGGGACACTCACCGCTTTGCTAACAGCCATCCGCAGCTCTGCAGCACCTCCAAAGTTTTTGGTCAGGGCTCTGGTGACAGGGACGTAAGCCATGGGGATGACTTCGATAGGGATTCCCTTCTTCCACTGCTCCCCAAGGCGCTCTGATTTTTTCCTGAGGACACAGTTTGAGGTGGGATTAGCGTCAGACATTATATCGCTACCACCATTAACATAACACACTTACCACATTCTCTCTTGCAAATCCCCCAAGTGTAAGGCCCTGGAGAGCACAGCGGTCGGTTCACATGTGCACGTGTGCAGGAAGAACCAGTTTAATGCGCCAAGCCCTGCTCATAAGCCCTGTTTTGATGCATTTTGGACAAGCAGGACAGAAGTTGGCTTTTCTACAACCCTGCGGCTTCATGCACAGAAGGGGAAATTTATTCCGTGCTGACAATTCACTGCGCTCAGAAAGAATGGAGCAGCCGTTTCACAAGCTCTGCTGACTCCTAAGCAGGCCTGCTGAGTTGAAAATTAAGGAAAAAAAGCCAAATTCAATTGCTGAAGCACTGGGAGTCAGGCTCATTTCCACCTATTCCTGCTCCCCTGACCCGCTGGAAGGACCGTAATAGCCAAACACAGGACCATCCGAATCCTCCCGCAAGACAGACAGGCATAACAAATAGCAATATTTTACCTGTAGTCGGCAATAACAATGAAGCATTTTGCGTATCCTGCAACTATCTTCTCCTGTGTCAAGCAACCACTGCGAGGGGGGGCGGAAAAAAAAAAAAAGAGAGAGAAAACATCAGATTGCTCCTCACTGGAGCTCAGAGGCCACGCACCACCAGTGCCACACGCAGACACACGGACAGCAAGGCTCACCCGCCACCTTTGATAAGGTTGAGGTCAGAGTCCACCTCGTCCGCTCCATCGATGGCAACGTCAAGCTGTAGGAAGAGGAGAAACTTGGTGTGGAAACTTCTCCTGTTTAACATCAAGGAGCTGCTCTCAGCGCAGCTCAGGAGGGCATCAGGTGCCAGGCAGCAGCCAGAATCACAGAATCGTCACTGGAGCTGATGCCAGCCTGACCAGAGATGAGTATCTCATCAGCCACCCATGGAGAACAGCCCCAGCTCAACCACAGGCATGTGAGAGTGGAGAGAAAAAGCAAAACAAAACAAGAACAACTGCTGGCCTGCAAGGCATGTTGCTTCAGCCTCCAGTCTTCTCAGCTAAGGACCAGCACGTGAGTTGGAGTCTCCCGGGGAAAATCTCGGTGGCAACACTTCAGCAATGCAATATCCCCCGCCAGCAAGCCTCAGGCTGGAAGAGGTGCCACCCAGCTTGGCATCCTACCTGCCATCTCAGGGGACCACCCAGAGAGAAGCGCTGCTCTTCTCAGTCACCGCATGGTGTTGGCAGTTGGGATTTTAGGGCATTTTTTTGGTCTTTATGAAATGGAGGAGCCTGGTTCAGCACTAAGAGACAGCCTCCTGCCCCTGCAACCCCTGCTCTGCACAAGTCACCCTAAAACACAACCTTTCAGCCAGACCACAGCTTTGAGCAAACTAAGGCTCAGGGGAAAAATAAATTAAGCTAGTTCTCTTATGTTCTGTAGCTTTCGTCCTCAGGAAGGACAGGCGAGCCTTGAGCTTTACGAAGGACCAGGTTAAAGGAAAGTCAGGTGAGGTCTCATTCCCACGGTCCCGCTTACCTCTGGATGCCGATCCAGGTCACTTAGCGTTAAGCCATTCTGCAGGATCAGCTGACGGGCCTGTGCACCAAGAACACAGCAAACACCATTTACTAGCAGCAGGAAAGGAAAACAGACTTGTTGTGTCGTTCCCCCCGCTGCGGCAAGGATGGAGGCTCCCTGGGAGGGCTGCAGCACTCCATCCTGAGCTCGCGGCGAGGCTGCAGCCAGCAGCAGAAATGCATGACAAGGAGAAAACAATGCTTCCGCACCAGATTATTTTACCAAAATAATGCCGCTGATGATGATTTGAACTCAAATGCTCAGATGGTGCAAAGGGAATTGCCTCAGTGCAAGTCTCCCCATACTAAACAGCAGAAAGACCCATCAGTGTGGTGGGAGATACCTGTATCTAATTATGAAGGCAGGTATAGGATTTTTGAGTCCTGCATTTTCTGTTTCAGTTTGGACATCATTCTCCCTC
This sequence comes from Chauna torquata, assembly GCA_013399475.1. Classification (NCBI taxonomy): domain Eukaryota; kingdom Metazoa; phylum Chordata; class Aves; order Anseriformes; family Anhimidae; genus Chauna; species Chauna torquata. The sequence continues at coordinate 349,974 of VXAL01001142.1, read as the reverse complement.
GCACTCATCTAGCCCCTCTGATTTCCTTTGGCTGAAAAATGGGAGCAGGAAAATTAATTATTTGCACCATAGCAATAAGGGGCTAACAGTGAAAGTCTTTTCCATATTGGAAAGAAATGACAAACAAAAGAGCAAAAAAAGAAAAGCACAACTCATAGCAAAAGCGTGGAAAGCCTCCTGAAACAGCTGTTTGGAGGCTGATCTACTTTTACTGAAGTAGCCATGCATTTCCCTCTAGTGGCAATCCAACAAAGAGCACCTGGAGTTACTCTCCCCTTGGTCCATCAGTTTAAACGGAAGCTCAGGCTTACAGAACCTTAAATGGGTTGAATTTTCCATGTTACCAATCATTGCCTGAGTGAGACTCCCTCCTTGCATGAACTCTGCTCGAGTATGAACTTCATACTGCACTGTGGCTATTTCAAGAAACCTGTGTCACAACCTGGATTAATTCTCCTGAATTTTACCCACTAACAAAGTGTACCAGTCACATGTATGGGCATCCCAGAAACATTAAGAAGAATTAGCCAGTGGTAGTCCTGGCGATGAGAAACAACTTGTATCTTTTATATTACAGCGGCATTTCACAGCATGCAGTTTTAATGCCCATGGGCTGTGGGCTCTCGATCAGACTGTGCACTGGGATTGCCCTATGGGCTCACAAAATAAAAGACAAAACTCCCATCAGTGGGTTTACATTCACGATATGGTGTTCCTGTAAAAAGATTTCAGGGATCTGGGAACTGAAAGCGTTGAAAACACTGTGCTGTACATGCAGGCCAGATCCTGAACAGGCTCAGAGTCAGCAGTGTGGAAACGAGGTGGCTCTCTTCAGGCTCTCTGCTTGCAAGGCGATAAGAGCAGACCGGCAGAAACCAAAAGCAGAGCTCCCACAACGGGGGGCAAAGCGGCAGTAACTGCGCAGCGCTTGCGTACCCACAAATGACCAGGTTAACCCCATTTCCCTGCCCAGCACCGGGAATCCAACATGCAGTCTGGAGCACTGCGTTAGCTGGCTGGAAGGACGGGTCCTTTCGGGATTAGATGAGTGACAGGTCGTTGCCAAGAACGGTCTCGCTCCGTGCTCTCGGCACACATCCAGGTGAAAAGAAGAAAATGCAAAAGCCAAGGGATGGATACTTACCCCGGCACTAGCTTTACTGATGGTGATGGAATAACCCAACCTTACAACAGGGAAGGGAGGAGAATAAAAGCCCACTGAAAGCAATTCTTCCTTGCCAGTGACCTCAGGCAGCCATTTACACCTGTACATAGTGAAAATAAGATGCTGTTTTGCTGACCTGGGAATGTTTCACTCCGAACTGGTTGAGGTCTGAGACTGCACAAGATACGAGGCAGCCCCACATCTTTGGGCTCACACAGGTGTATGACCTATCTCCTCCCTTTACTGGCAACCTTGGTGTTTTACTGGCGAGAAACTCTCTAATGTTACCTGAGCTATCCCAGCACTTCAAGGCAGGGCAGGTTCCAACCCACACTCACCACAAAACCTTTATCAATATTTTCTGTAAGACCTAACGACTGAACTCAGAGGAGATTTCCTAGGTTCAAATGGCACATGGCATCTCAGGATGGGGATCACTTTAGACAGATCAAAGAGAGATCGTTACTGCAGTGTATGTATGCAACTGAAGGACTGATATAGGATAAAAAACTTCTAGTTTTTACTTTTTGTCCTTTGCAGCAGTTTGCATTATATCCTAGTTTGCCACTGGTTGGTTGCAACAGCTGAGAAGAGAGAGCCCTGTAGCCCCACACTCACACTTAAAGAACACCCACAGAGCACGAGGATGTTAAGTTATCCTAAGGTTTTACAACAAGTTAGGGTGGTCTCTACTCAACCTCCAGCTCACAGCAGGGTCAGCTACCAGGCTGCTCAGGGCTTTGCCTCGAAAACCACTGAGACTTTCCACAGCCTCTCCCGGCAGCCTGCCTCATTGCACGATTATCACCATGGTGCAAAGCTGTGACAAAAGTACAATCCCAGAATCTGCATCAGGACCAAGAAAAAGACAAATGTCCAATTCCCAGACCAGAGTATTGCCACCCAGCCTTGAAAACTCTGTGGGTGGCTCCTGTCCCCGCAGGCTGGCAACATCACCTCTCTCTGCCCTAAGGGGACAGGGTGCACAGCTGCTCCTCTGCAGCCCATTTCCACATCAGGGAACAGAGACAGAGAGACCAAAGCCATTTGCCTGAAGGCACAAAAGCAGCTCAAAAGCTTCCTGAGCAGCTCCGGGTTTTACCACCGAGCCACATTCTCCCTTTCCCCGTCAGCTTCTCAACAGCTAGGTTGGTATGAACTGATCCCTGCAAAAATTGCACTGCAAAGGAAAAATTAAGCTGATTTCTCTTCTGCAACTTCTTATAAAACCCAGTTGACACATTCTGTCAAGCTCCTCCTGAAAACACAAGAATTTGTGCCATGATTTTTACAGCTTTCAGGGCCTGATACAGAATCAAAGGAAACAAGACCCATTGTCTCCATTGTGTTTTGCATCATGAGCCTGGTTCACCACAGCCAAAGGAAAGACCTTTGTGAGCATCTGGACTAGAAGAAAAAGGAGGAAAGCATTTACCTGAAAAGACGTAGGGATGCAGACAATCGTCAGGTTCTCTTGTTTAACCCGCTCGGCTGTAGGAAGAAAGCAGAAGCCTTGGTTTGTTCATTGCAGAAGAAAAAACAAATCAACTTTCACTTTAAGATATCTCAGTTCAGAACAGCCCCTCTGAATCACTGCAATTACTTGCTTGGCTCGCAAATAACTCAGTCACGCTCAAAACACAAACAGGTGCCACCCTCCAGAGGCTAAGGCTCTGTTTCTGCAGAAATGTTTGAACACCCACCCGAGTCCACCCCAGACACCATAAGCCATTAACCTCTGCGTCTCCAGCAGCAGAGGAGCATGGGTTGTGCCTCGTCACCAAATTGTCACCTGGGAAATCAGCCCCGCTCCCCTCTCTCACTCCATTAGACAGGTTCTGCTGTGCTCCTTGTAAACAGAGCTGCAGCAGCCGCCTGAAAGGTTTTCTGGCTTGTTGCCTTGTGGGCTTCACATGCATTTATTACAAAACATTTAAATATATGGCAGGGAAAGGCCTAATAAAATAGAGTATTCCACTAAATGGAAAGAAATATTTCCTCCCTCGGGTTAACCTCAAATGACTAAAATCTATCAGTAAGATATCACTACGGACAAAATGCTATTCAAAATGTTATTTTAGCAAACACAATACTTAGGCACAAGCCCGCAAGTCAGCAACAGCTATCTCATCAGAGCAAGCACGTGGGCTGCACGCTTCAAGGCAACGCTGCGCTGCAGGGGTTGAAGACACAATACGTGGGGCCGTGTGCTGTTACAGCTCACATCGCACCCAGTGCCCACGCACTCAGTAGACAAGAAAAGTCACACCTTGCAGCCTGGGACAGGCAGTCCACTTTAAATACTGCAGGCATTTATTTAGAGATTGATCCCGTGTTAAAGTTGGAAGTGGCTGGAATACTGAGACAAACCCAGACAGCTGAATCGCAGCTCCCGAGCTGCCTGCCAGACAAGTACGTGAGTACGACACACACAGCGTGCGGTGCGGTGGGTGCGAACAGGCAGGTCACACTGCGATCCCTCCCGCTGCCTGCACTGTGCTCAGCCCTCAGCCCTGCCCAAGGAGCTGGAAGTCACCAGGGGACTTTGCAGCCACAGCAGCTGGAGCTGCCCAGGCGGGACACGCAGAGTTCTGCTTCCAAATGAGAGTCCCAAGCCTGAAACGAAGCTTTAAACCTCTGTGCCCTCTGTAATGAGGCATGGGGATAATTACCCTCACATTCACTTTGTGCATTTGTGCAAAAAAAATGCATTTGCCTCACTTGAGTATTTTGCAAAGAGGCTGAAATTTTCTGAATCACACCTTGAGCAAACTTGCACCTAAGGGCAAGCAGAGCAACCTAGCTGTAGGGTATAAAAGAAAAAAAAAAAAGGCACAGCAGGATTTCATTCCTTGTTCTGCTTACACCTCAGCAGGACCCTCAATGCGAACAATGTGGATGCGAGCAAGCAGCATGAGCTGCATACAAACGGGTTAACGGAAGCAGAGCAGCTGCACGGCCCAAAGCCACAAAGCAAGTCAGGACGGGGCAGAGCTGGAACAAAATGGGTTTTTAGCTCCAGTTTGCGGTGGGTGCCAGTAAAGTGCATTGCCTGGCCCTCCAGGGAGAACAGGTGGCAAAGCACAGCCCTGCTGAACAAAGTCAAGGAAATCATTCCCTCCTCAGGACTCTCCATGCAATCGATTTGGAGCACAGGACCCAGTTTTAACCTTCAGCTTCAAGAAGGACACAGCAGTGGGTGAATACACCCAATACACGAGCTCTACGTCAGCATCCTGACGATTTAGGTCTGGTTTTCAATTAGTTGGAGCAGCTGGACAAGAGAACTTTCTGCAGCACGAGTGACACAAAGGGGAGCATCCTACCTAATCGATGCACTGCATGGACAATTGTAGAACCGCTTCCGATGCCAAGAACTTGATTGTTCTGCAAATCAAAGAAAGACAGAGGAGAGCTGTTACTGGGGTATGGCACAAGGGCTCTTCTGCTTTTCCAACAGACTCTGTATTTTGGACGCACGCAAGGGGAACCTTGCCCAGAGACGCCCGCTAACACACAGCAGGCTTCAGACAAGGAGAAGAACTCACTCCAGCACGGCAGGACTGCTGTCTGCTCTCTGCGAGGGATTTTACGCAACTCACCCACTTCTTAAAGGACATGTGCTCGCTAAGTACCGCTGTGGTCTGGCTCTCGGGGTGTTCAACGCACGCTCACTGCTGGTTACTGGCAGCACCACGGGTAGCCTCAGCACCAACACATAGGAGTTTGAATTCCAACTAATCCTTGAGGGACTGTGATGAGGTCAGCCAAAAAAACAGGATTTTTCCTCCCCCACAAAAGCCCAGTGCAGAGGAGGAAGGAAGCCTGAGAAACACTTCCACGTCGCCACGCTCACACAGGACCTCACAGCTCAGCCTCCGGGTGCTCCCAGCCAGCAGCAGCTTTCTTTGAAATAAGCAGCCCAGTTTGCAAGCCCCAGCCCTGGCACGGGACAAGTCTTTTCCTTCTGAAAGCAGAAGGGCAGCTTCTCTGCGGCACAACGGCAGGCAACGGTGGCACTCGATCCACCCACTCCTGCCGGAAAGCCGGGAGCTTCACACAATACCACAGAGGAAGAAGCTGAAACAACCTCAAGATAACATCTCCCAAAGAAGCCGCACAGTAAAAGCAGCAGGTTGCTGCTAACAGCATTGTTAGTAAACAGTACGGATGCACCAGCAGCCAAAGCAAAGAAGAGAGCAGCAGTTCCTAGAAGATAATAAACACTATCCTCTAAAACAGATTATGGAACTGGCTACAGGAGAGTCCAGAGATACACCTGAAAGATGGGTAAGCCTGGCAGCATGTGCTGAAGAGGATCACGTTTTAACCACAGCTCAGCCCTGGACTTTCTCTGCTTTAGGTCTGGTTTAAGGATCACTACACAGACACTCCTCTAAGGCATGCTGCAGGCTGAGGGCGGATGGGTGCAACTGTGTTACCTCCCCAGAGGGTGCTCTGTGTTTATGATCACCTCAGAGCTACCTGCAGCCTCTTGCACGCTACCTTTCAGTGTACTTGTCCCTTCTTTGGACAGGATCCAAAGCTTAAATTGACTTAAGGAGGCATAATATCACTACAGATTATTTCAGATGCTAAAGACTTCAAACCAGCCAGAGGTGCAGGCACAGAGCTGCTGTGTTACTTCTTGGATATTAGGCAACTCTGGAGTTCCTCCGCTGTGCACACCAAGTCAGAGTTCAGCAGATGTGGACAAAGCCACATCTGCAGCATTTCAACCAGCTGAAGTGTTACTGGGATGTGAGCCTGCCTGGAAAGGTGGGGCTCAAGGCAGGTCACACTCCCCTAGGATTAATGACTTCCCTTGCTTCTGCTGGTTAAAAACTTAAAAAAAAAAAAAAATTCTCTGAAACCCAGCACACAAACAGCTCCAGCTCTTCCTAACCACCGTGACTCTGCAAAAGAAGGGGAAAGCAACAGATCGCAGCCGCATGCTTGTGACACTGCCAGCAGTGCTACAACATGGGAGAGACCCAAGAGCTCCCAGGGTTTCTCGGTTTCACCTGCCTGGCAGGCAGAGCCCAGCAGAGCGGCTGCAAGGGGCGAGCAAGGCTCGTTTTGGCTGTGCAAAAGGCAGTTTCATCTCCTTGCCCTCATCTCTAGAGGGTGGGACAGCTTCCTGGATACCCTAAAGCGATGGTGAAAGCCTCAGCATCAGCCACTCCATTGTAATGAAGTGGGAAGAGCTCACAAGGGTCCTAGCCCATCAACAGAGAGAAACCCGAAGGTGTTCATCAGTGATAAGGGGCAAAGCACGCTCCCTTAGGAGGTGGCAAAATTTTGGGCTAAGCAGGTTTCCCAAAAATCAGTTTAAGCTGGCCTAAACCAGTGCTGGCACAACCCATGCCCTACCGCAGCTCCCACCTCTCCCTTCTCAGCTCCAACCCCAGCCAGACCACGGGTAAAACCAGCCAAAAACCACCCACTTTTAAAAACATGTGCATGGCGAGACTGCTCTGCGTTAGAGATGCAGACAGGACACGGCACTTCGAGTGCACCGGCAATGTCACACAGGCAGGGCTGGTCCAACACAAGTTTCCAAGACTTGGATTTACACAAGCGAAGAGCTGCAAATAAACACAGTGCAAAGCCCAAAGTCTCCTCTTAGGCATCTTCAGAATTCTGTGGCAGGCGTACCTACAGCGACGTTAACAGGGCCTGCCATCGGAGATGTCGTATAAAGGCAACGCCAGCTGTCCGCAAGCAGCTTACAGCTCTAAAGCTCCGAGCCACCCGCTACCCGCGCTGCTCCTGGTTTGAGCTCGTCCATCCCCGTGTCTGCTCGAGGGCCTCCTGCCCCGGTACCGTGGGCTCTGCTCCCACGGCTGCCCAGGGACAAGCGCTGTGGGTAAAAACACCGACCCGGCTTTAATTAAATGAAAAAGAAAGAAGAAAACAACAACAACAACAAAAAAACAGCTCTCCTCTGCTAATCCCCCCACCCACCTCCAGGTTTTGCAGCTGCTGCAGGCTGCCCAAGGAGCTGCTGCTAGGGATGGGTGTGAGCAAGGACAGCCCCAGTGCCGCGAGCCTACAGCAGAGTCAAGCAGGAGAGACTTGCGCAAACATTGCGATATTACCCCGGCCACTGCCTCTTGTACTGAATCATTATTGGCCAGGCCCTGAACTTTAATCAGCTGGGACATGGCCAGAAACATCACCCTAAGTTTGCCTGACCATAAAACAGCACAAAAGTCCAGACTTAGGAGCCACATTTTACCCAAAACCCAAGGCGTCCCTGCCTCCCGACACCCCGCAGCTGCAGGCACCAAGCACCTTGTGACACGAGCCCTTCCCCACGCCAGCCCTCACTCTGCAACTTCGGGGCTTGCTTTCAGCGAGAGAGGGGGCTGATGCAACTGCAAGTCGGGCCCCCGCCACCCCACAGCCAGCTCTGGAGCGTGGTGGTGGAGCAAGGAGAGGCTGCAAAGCAAGCAAAAGGTTCGCGGGACGCCAGGGAACCTACTGGCAACTGGGCCTGGGGCAGCAGGAAGGAAAAAGGGAGTTTTTTCCCCCCGAGTGCTAACACCGACCTCCTTGGCAGCGCCTCTACGCCCTTTCATCGCTGCTGTTGCACAAGGGCTTGCACAGCGAACACTGCGATAACCCACTGCTCGACTTTAAGCGTTGATCCTCCAAGCGTTCACCACCAGCCTGTGCCGACGCTCAAGCGGCCCTGCTCCTGACCCTCAAGGGGGAGATTAAAGCCCTCTGCCGCGCTCCCCTCCTCGCAGAGGGCTGGCAAGCACCCCCCGGTTCGGGCTCGCTGCTCCTCGCCTGGGTGCTCGGGCCCAGAGCACCCCGAGCTCCGCGGCGGGCGCGGGGTGAGCTGCAGCGCAGCCCAGCCCGCGGGAGGGAGCGCGGGGAGGCCTGGAGGCGCGCACCCGGCTCCGAGCTCGGGGTGCCCCGTGCCGAGCCGGGCAGGGCCGGCAAAAGAAGCCGGGGGCCGGCTCGCCTCACCTGGACGTGCTTGTCCACCGCCGCGCAGGCTGCCAGCCTCTTGGCCTCCTCTGCCATGGTGCCGCCGAGCCGCCCGCGGGCGAAGGCT
>VXAL01001142.1:275823-333431 GCA_013399475.1 Chauna torquata | reverse complement strand
TGCAGGGCGGCGGGGCCGTGCCTGCTGTAGGGGCACCCCAGGGCCGAGGCACCGCGCCAACGGTCCGAGCTCTTCCCGGCACCTGCAGCTCACCCACGGTCGGAGGAGCATCGCCTGCTTTTCCGTCCTCCTCCTCTGAAACAAATCCCGCTTCTCCCCTTTATTTCTTTGCCGCTTGGACACACGCGGGCGTACGCTTGAAGGGGGGAAAACCGCGCAAAACGAATTGCCGAACGAGTTTCAGGGTGCAAGGGGAAGTAAAATACTTAATAACCACGTGTGGCAAGAAGCTCTGGCAAGGGGAAGATTTTAATGAATGACTCAAGTGCAGAGATGTTAGTGAGCTGTTTCCAGTCCGTTTTGGAATTGGCTGAGAAAAGATGAGGTGATAAGCCACAGCTAGAGTTTAAAGGAAGAAGAGCATGACTAAATGCTTACTGTGTTTGAGAACCTGTTCCAAAAATGAAAAGACTGAAGCTTTTTGTTAGTATACCTGAGTGTTCTTCTAGAGCAAGAAACTGGCTGGTGACTTTGCATCCTGTTTTATTTAGGGAAAATCTATTTGCCTGTTAGCAACAGGGTCATTCTTTTGTGTATCAGGTCACAAAATCCTAGCTAGCTTCTTACAGTTTTACTGTATTCAGTCTTTAATACGAGCTAAATTTATTTAGCCCCAGAAAATATTTTAAAATGAATTTTCTGTTTTATACCTAGCGTTAAATAAGGTACACTAAAGATAATCTAATAATTTAAGCCTAAGATTAAATGTAGCTGTTCTCTAATTGATCAGTGCATTGGAATAGATTTGCTGTCATCAAATGAAAATACAAAAGCAGCGGGTCTGTAGTATCTGCCTGCATGGCTATCTTTATTTTCCTTATCTGTGTTTGTGAGATCTCTATTCACCTCAGCTAACTGTTCCTCATCTACAAAATATCTGTGTAATATAACGGGGTGAACACCATTTGAAAAAAATGTTTTTGCTGTAGGCAAATTAATGTAATCATGGTTTTGAGGAATTTCTCTTTCCTAGAAGAGAACAAACATGATGGTTAGTGAATTACCATGCTCTTCACTTACAGACATTCAGGTTTTGAAGTTGGAATAGCTGTTTAGAGTTCAAATTTGACAAATAGCTGTATTTGTAATGTCCCAGATGGCTTTTGGGCCCAATATTAGGGTTGTTTTTTTCTCACTGAAGCAAGAATTGCGGTAAATATTGTACCTAAGTGATAAGTTCTGCTTTCTTTTTCCTAACAAAAAGAACTCATTTGAATAGATGTAAAATTTTTGTACAGTGAAAGTGTGTGGACAAGCCAAATAAGTGTTCCTCCTCTGTCCTGTTTACATCTTCCCTCATTATCTTGGCCCTTTTCTTCTGTATATAGATAAATGAGAGAGCTCTTTTCTACTTTACGGAAGCAAAGGTGTGTTCAGGCCACCTGATCTCAAAAACCTGCTGTATTCTTGATGGGTTATATGCAGTGATTTTAAGTCCCAGGATTGGCCTTTTATAAATGTATGTAGAAGTCTGTAGCAGATCCTTTTGCATAGTTTCAAGAGGGAATATTATAGCTGCACTTCAGTAACAAGCTTGTGGCTTGAGTGAAAGAAGATGGGAAATAGTAAGAAAACATTTTTATTTAACCATGGAGACTATTTATAGATGCTCGAAGGGGGGGGAGTACATCCAGATCATCCAGATGTTTTTTTATATTGACAAAGTGCAAATAACATCTGGCTGTATAGCATTGGCATAGTCTGTCAGCAGCTGCGATTACAGTTATCTTCTATCTTCGTATGCACTATATCGTACCGGTCCCTTGCTTTAGTCCTTCAGCTGGCCACCTGTAAGGGCCCAGAAGGGATTTTCTTTTCCATTACCTGGTTCATAATGTGTTCGGGAGCACCAGCCAGAGACAAGGTGAAGATACGTAAGTGTGTTTTTTACTGATGTTTACTTGTCAGGTGCCTGGTCGATGCATCCTGGAATTTAAGTAATTGGTTTGGAGTTAGGAGTGATTCCTTTCTGTATTTTTTTTCTTGTCATCCAGGCTTGTGGAGACTAGTAATTCTGGCGTTTGTTTTTTTTTCTTTCGCTAGTAGTATGTGATGTGATTCACTCACTACTATAGTCCTTGATTTATTTTCAACAAATATCTTGCTGTTTCAGGGACTTGTAATCTTGATGCTGTTTGTCTCTGTCCTCCTCACTTCCTTAACGTTATAGTTGTGACTTTTGACCTTAAGTTAGGTAATTGCTGTTTTGTTATGGGACGATATGCAGAATTGAGGTCTGTCTTGATAGTACTGTCAGAAAACTTGTATGTTGTTGGACTGGGCTTCTTGTAGTCCTTAAGCAATACCTCAGTCAGGAGGTGGTGTTGATATTGCCAGTGATAAGGTATGGTTTTGCAGAGAACAGTAAAGCTCATCAGGCTTAACAGAAATGGAAGCTAGTGAGGGAATTCCTTTTCTTGCAGTTTGTTGGTTATGTGTCCCAAAGATGCGTTAAGAATCACTATTTCAGCTTAGTGTTTATAATTGCAGTTACAGTCCTAATGTCTTCAACCAGCAGCAGTTTGCAAAAGGTGGCTAAAAAGATGGGTCTATTCCTGAGTAAGTTTTCACTTTCTTAGCCGTATGCTACTGGTATGTGCAAGATTTTGGCATTGTATGCCACCGTAAACTTCAGGTAGCACACTGGGGTGACAAAAAGCAAGTGGCTAACCCCCTTTTTAAACTCTTGAGTGAAGTAACTTCTTGAAGTAGTCATCTAAATTGATTTTTATCAGAATGCGTTAATCTAGTGCTTGATCAGAACACCGGAAAGATGGGTAAATCTTTTTTTTCTTGTCATCACTTTGTACTTTCAGTACTGCTGCAACAAGCAGCGGAATCACACAGAGAAAGGGGAGAAACTTGGAAAATGTGATGGTGAGAAGATACAACTCAAGCATTGGTATAGGTAGGGCACATGTGGACAAATTACAGATATTAAACCATTGAGCGTTCAAGTGACAGGATTTTAACTCACTGAAGTTGATCAGAGATGAGGAGAATAGGTATTTAGATTTTAATTTATAGAAGAACAGTAACCAAGGATTTTATTACAAAACAAGGAGTCTTTAGCAGGCTTTTTTGTGACATGCAGGAATATTGTTGAAGAGCAAGGTGAAGATTGGAACAGAAACATGGCTTTCATCTAAAGTGAGTCAGTCATTTAAAAAAAGCAGAGAGAAACACATGTTTTTCTTGCACCTAGACGCAGTTTTAAAGGTAGCCAGGTACAGGATTTAGACGGAAGGGTATAGCTGGGTTGGTGCTGGTCCTGTGTCTCACCCAAGTGTTTGCTGAGGAGGTGGAGGTTGTGAAACGAAGTCCACTATCCAGCCGTTGGCAGAGGCGACTAATAAAGTGCCGCTGCACCGAGCGGGGTGGGGATTTTTAGGGTACACAGGAGCGGTTGGTCAAACCAGTTTTCTCAAAAGCATACGCTATTGGTACAAAAGTTCCCTCCAAAGGCACGTTTGTTTGTTTTTCCATTGCTAATCAGCTAAACTTAAAACTTAAGTGCAGTTACAGCATGATTTGAGTGACCTGAGGTCATTATGTTGGTAGGGATTCAAAAACTGCAGTGTTGGGTGGCAAGGCTTCAATGATCAGAACTCTTGGGGAAGGTCAGGGCTTGCATCTGGCGAGGAAAGATAATGTGAACAGGTAAGACACAAAGGCGTAAAATATTCGTTACGTGAGGGATAATACAAGCGGAAAGAATTAGATAAAGAAAAACTATGGGAGAAGATGGGAAGGAAACATTTCGCCATGTGATGCTAGGATTCGTCTTCTGTACAGTGTTGCTGCCAGATTCCCTCCCTTCTAGCTATGTTTCTACCTTTTTTATAACCAAGTTGTCAGCTGGATCAACATAAAATTTAAATAGATCCACTTGGAATAATATTGTCATGCAATGCCAAAGGGCTTTGGATAAATTGTTTTACCATAATGCAACCAAATTTCGTTAAATGTGTGTCCAAGGCCTTTAGTGCGTGAGCACTTGTTTGCAGTGCTTGGGAATAGATAGCCTCCTGCAGTCCAGTCTGTTATTAACCCAGTTGTGGTTTCTGTACGGTTGGAATAACTAAGTGTACTCAGTTTACAAAACCTCACGTATTCTTCTGTTCAAATGTTTGCACAACTGGCACTCTTCTGACAGTTTCTTAGACCACGAAGGCTGGAGAAATGCAATGCTCGGCCACTTTCAGAAGTAAGGGCTGCAGCATTATTTTTGGTGCAGGTTGGAGATGTATTTCATTTTTTGTCTGTTAATAATATAATGCCTATAGTACAGTATAGGGTCCTGTAAAAATTTATGGGTTATGTGTGCATGTAAAACTGCAGTGTTTTACGTGATCTTTGTTATAGGTGATGTAGTAAGTTGCTGTCCTTGAACATGTTTTTAAGATCATGATTTTAGCTTTTGCTCTTTAAAGAAAAACTATTAGCCCCCATCATTTCTTCTCTGAACTTCAACTTGCTACACTTGTAACTTTGCACAAGTGAATATATTTGGTTGGGGTTCTACACGGTAATTGGGTGCCCCTTATTGTTTGATGATTCCTGTACTTAGCCATGTGAGCACTACCTCCTCCTCCCCTGCAATCTGCTCATCAGGCTTATTTGCACAGTTTCTTATTCTCATTGAAACCAATGTCTATAAAAAGTCCTTCTGGGTCACTAAATCCAGCCCCCCCTCAGTGCAAGCAGTCTGTAAAGTGATCAAGCTCTACTCCCACAGCCTTTGAAAATTGGTGAGCTTGCAGCAAGCCAAAACTGCCTACACATCCCCTGCTTTTTGAGGTCAGAGTGAAACAAGTTTGAAGGGAAAAAAGGCCTTTCAAAAATGCCTTGTCAGTGTTTTGTCACTGGTTATTCATTACCTGTGGATTGTGTGGGGTTTTTTAATTAATGCTTGAATTCTAGCCCAATCGGAAATGCTTATTCTAATTGTACTGCTGTGTAAGAAAATTGATAAGCTTCGGGCTCTGTAGAAACCAAGAGCTAGCTTGCTGTTGCCATGCGTTCCCACACAGGCTGCTTAAAGCATAAGCAGCGTAAGGCAATTTGCTTGCTTTGTTGTCTGCAGTGGTTGGACGTTGTTTCCAGTGTCCTGTGTGCTTCTTGGGTGAGACTTCTTTTATCATAAGACGCTGGTAAATCTCCTCCAGGATTTCCATGTTTCATCCGGAAGCATTGAAAACGTATTTAGTTGTGACTTAATCTTTTTTATGTACTGATTTGCTTGGTTAATTGTTTCAGGTTTTGGTTGTTTTGGAAGGACATGTTAAAGATCCCTTTGGAATCAATAGGATCTATACTGTTCTCATAAGTATCTGAAAAGAGGATCTCATCCAGGGTAGTACTGGTAACATGTGCATGTGGGAGCAAGAAACCAGCTATCTCCCCCTGGAACCGAACTCTGAAAGCCTATTACAGCATTTAAATTAGTTTGATATCCACCATAGTCTTCAACTTTTCTACTCTCTCTTGTTGGTCAGGGTAGAACTATCAAGTTAGATGCTGTTTTGTGGCATATATTGACTTAACTTTGTATGTAATACAGTGGGTTTCCAACTTTAGAAGACAGCTAACTGATAAATGACATATTGCTGGAGTTTTTACTGTGAATGTTTCCACTTGCAGATCTCTAGTAATTATCAGCACTTTGGATGGACGAATTGCTGCACTGGATCCAGAAAATAGTGGGAGAAAACAGTGGGATCTGGATGTGGGATCAGGTTCTCTGGTGTCATCTAGTCTTAGTAAACCAGAGGTAAGGCTTAATCTCTCTCCTGACTAAATCTTTTAAAACAGAATTTTCTATAATAAAATGAGTACTGTTTCTTCAGTATTTAGTAGATGTTAAATGATGCAGCAAACTCAGTTTGGACAAAGTTTGACAGCTAGTCTCAACCTTTTTTTTTTGGAGAGCTTACATCATGTTACCGTTTCAAACTAGAGTGGGTCAACATGGTAGTCCTGCCATTGACAGTGGGATAACTATCAAACTAGATGGTGTAACTGGGTTTGGGAATTGTGTGCAGTTGCTGACTGGAAACAAGTTACTTGTAATTTGAAGCAAACAGAAGGATCATCTGCTTTGTATTACTAGAGTATGTTTTGGCAAGTATCGACATCTTTCTTTTTTTTTCCCTTCAACAAAAGCAAAAGTCCTTGTGACTTAACAAATGAACAAAAGATTGTTTCTTATACTAGATAAGCAGGCTGCCTATGAAGTAAAATGTGTTAGCAATGCAATAGAGCACTGAAGGTCGTCCTGAAGTACTGACTGGGGCAAGATTGCATCATTTCTTGCAGATGAACTGTAACAAGGAAATTTAGAGAGTTAAATTTCTTGTTTGGTGCCATTTCCACCGTCAGTGGTTGTATTTCCACCAGTTTTGAATAAACTTAAGCTAAAAATTAGAAGGAAGTTTTTTGCTTTTTTTTCTTCCTGCATTGAAGTGATATCCATGAGTCATTTCCTCCTAGAATTAGGAGGAATAAATATACCAAGTATGAGGTCGTTTGTGGTGCTGGCAGATTGTATGGTCCTTCACTGTTGTGGATGGTTGGATTTGATAACCAGTCCTATATCACGTTTTTACATGATGAACAACAGAGAATGAAAGCTGAATAAGGGGTATTCAGACTGTATGAGCACCTTGCTTGTGGTTCTGTGTTGCTGTCTACTTTATATGACTTCTGTTTCAGTATGAAGAAGTCTAATGAAAGATTTGGTTTGATGCTGTGGTAGTGAAAGGGTGAGAGCTAGTAATAAGCATCTCAGACTGATTGATTGCCAAAGAAATGTGAATGTTGACTCATATTCCCTTGTTTTTGAGAGAGAATTTTATTTACAGATACAACTTTTTGATACTTGCTCAGATATGTTGTTAAAGAAAAAAACACTGTGGGAAAGAAGAATTTTCTTAAAACTATGTTCTAGAGCAGAAATGAAAGGAATATGAAAATTGTAAAGAGCTCTGTAAAGAGGAAGCTGTCCATTAAGAACTGTTGTCCTTCACAGATACTTTCAATATTAGGAACTTAAAACATTAGTCTGGTAACTGTTGCTGTGAGCAGTTTCAGATGAGGACAGTGAAAATAAAACAATCAAATATAAAACAAACATTTGAAATCTATGCAAATACAAACTTCATTTTTCACTACAGATTAAGACATGAGCCCAGGTTTTGAAAGATTTCAAGAATTCATGTATTTGTTGCTACAGAAGTGTTTTTGCAAATCTAGATTTTTGTGACTGAACTGGTCTGGCCAAAGTTTTGATCTTTCTCCAGTGTGGTATGACTTTAGGAACTGAAGGTTGGTGCCTGAACAGCAGAAATTGTATTTTATCCATGCAATATGTAGTTCCCTTCTATGGCTACAAGTTAGTAGGCTGTGGGAATCATCAAATTACAGTTTTAAAGAGTGTTTAAACATATGTTTAAATGTGTTTAAACACATATTAAAGAGTGGTAGACATACGAGACATTTTCAGATGGGCTCTCAAGTTGTTGTATTTCTGTGACTGTGGCCAAAGGCACTGATGGGTTTTGGTAGTTAAGATGCAGGCCGTAGGAGAGAACTTGTAAATTAAAAGTAAGTAAAACTTCATTCTGGCCTTTTGGAAGTTGTTAAGAGTTGTAAATATAGGCCTTTTAGATTTACTGTTGTGTAAACAAACAGCATTTTTTTAAGTTAAGGCGAAAACTTACCAAAAACTTAAGTAATGAATACTCCAAATAAGCTACACTAAAACATTTCAATATTTAAATGTTTAATCTCCTGTCAATATCACCTGAAAGATTTCATAGTGAATCTAGAGACTACTTGAGGGAATAGTTGGCCTTATTAAAGTTCTTGGGACAGCTCTGTTTTGGGTCAGTATATTAAATTCATTATGGTCTCAAAGTCTGTCAGCTCTCCACTTCAGTGTTTCCTTTCTGATTTGGGCATCTGGCATGTTTTGCTCAAACTATTGAGGCTTTTTCTTCCTCTTCCAACATTTTTGAGGTAGAAAAGTTTTCGACCACAATGTTATCTTCTGCATAAAAGAGTATCATTATGTAAGCTGTTAACCTACATCTTGCAAGAAATGGCAGGTGAGAAATTCCTTTTGTGTTACACTTAATGTTATTGTGTTCCTTCAGAATGAGGAAAGCGTGTGCTGCTGTGTCTTAATTCTTTTGATTTTTTTATAATTTTCAACTATTTGGGAGGAGAGTGCGATGAACTCTAGTTCCAGGTCCTGGTGCAAAAGCATCAAATCAATTTCTAAATGCTTTTTAAGAAAAGACATTAGGAATTCAAAGTTTGAGTGTTTAATAGAGCTATAGTTACTTCCTTTGCCTAACTGTAAAATGTCAACTTGACTGTCTGGAGCTCATGTGTTAATTAGAAAAGCGAGTAGTAAAATTTCAAATGTTCCAGCAGCTCTGTCAAACACTTCAGATTGTGAAACTACTGCTTAAGACGCTGACAAGAGAGATGTTCATCATTTGTTATGTGAACAGATCAATTAGAAAGTAAAGTCTGCTGAACTACTAATTGTTTGTCTGGGTAACTAAAATAGTAAAATTCTTTCTTTGGCTCTACGCTCCAACATACACAACCATGGTCAGGGTGCTAATGCTGAAAACATACGAGACTGCTTTTCAGTCTTGTGCATCAAAACTTAGCATGGTGGACAGGGAAATAAAGTTTTTAAAATGAAGAGCCCTTCTCCAAAAGCTGTGTGTTGCAACTTCAAGATTTATCGTTGCTTGCACATAAATACTGCTTGCTGAAGTTCAGAGTAAAGGCACTGAATCCCACCTTTTCTAAAAGTGAGCTTACTTTTTATGAAAACATGTTCGTTTACTCTTTAAATTTTTCTTGGTAATGAATACACTGTCTGTACTTCGAAGTGACTACATTTGGGAGAATTGGCCTGTTAAAATAGAGAGCTGCCTCTCAAGCAGTGGAACTGGTTTATAACACATCACCGAGACTGTTGTCATTTACCAACAAGGGTGATGTGTTCTCTTACCTGCGTAGCTTTATACTAAACTGCCTAATGGGCTTCTGTCTTTCTTTCATGTGGTATCTGTAATGTGAGAGAAATTGAAGCGTAAGCTTGCCTGGATATTGAAAAGACTGGCCAGTAGAGGTGAGCATGACTGGTGGGACAATGGGAGGCCGGAGAAGAGATGATGAGAGACAGAAAAAAGCCTAATGCAAGATGGATAATCCGTGAAGATACTGGTGTGAAAACACTGGTAGCTTTTTTTCTCATGTGTGATGTGAAAGGGAGAACAAAGTAGGATACATAATGGTGATGATGTGAGAGTAACAGCTTAAAAATGCATTCATGACTGACACTTTTTTTGTTTGTTTTTGCACTGTCAGGAATCTTCAGCCTGGCAAATCATAGTTTCGGTGGTCCAGGTAGAGGGTATACTGGAATGTGCTGGATAAAAGTAACTGCTTTGGCTCATAATTCTGTTGTTACAGACTAATCCCTGAGTAAGAACCTTATTTCCTTATTTGAGAGACTTGAGACCATGGGATGAAATGAGTTTTGGTCCATGAGCCTGACATCTGTAGGAGTCATAGTAAACATGCCACTGTATACTGGAAAAATGAAATAATTGGGTTATGTATTCTTGCAAAATTCATCAACATCCTTATTGCTCTGAAAGCTCCTAGCATTGCCACACAAAGTAAGCTTTTCTGCAGACTGAGGGATCTGTGAGGTTTTTTTGGTCATAAGTGGTAGTTTTTTGTGGGATAGCCAAGGGTTGTATTTTTCCTGCAGAGAAACATGGAGATGCTAAGAAGTTTTACACTGAAGTCAGCTGAAACCTAATTGCGTTGTAGGCAAAGTGAATCCATAGATATCTTAAGCAGTTTGTTCTTTTTTTGCCCTTTGGAGAAGACAGGCTGATGGTTAGAGCAGGCAATTGGGAAACGATTTCAAAGTCTCCAAAGCTCCATGAGTTACAGGATTTGATGTACAATATAAATGTTTTGGGTTTTTTTGCTTTATCTGCATGACAAACATTTTTAAATTTTGAATATTTTGATTCTACAAAAGAAAAGAAATACAAATTTCTGCTGCAAAGTGTCCAGACAGCTGGAAATCACTTTAAGGTGCTAACTGCCTGGACTTCGCTGCACGTTGGATGGAGCAACTGCTGTACCCCGTCATGGCCAGAGAACGGTCAAAAGGTGTCCTGGGTTGCTTTGGGAACACAGAAAGAAATTCAGTGACTCTCATCCTTTGGCCTCTTAAATTTCAGTGCAGAAGAAACTGCAAAACCCACACTGAAGCAAGTCAGGGCAAGACAAGAGGTCAACGCACCCTCTGGGGATCTTGACTTGTGATTTCTGGATTCTCTTTTACGTGCCCTCGCAGAGGTTAGGGGCGGGTGAATAATTTGACTGTCTCATTGAAAGAGAAATCTTGTGACATCAGCTTTAGGAAAATCACACCCACCACTTCAGGCACCCCTGCAGCAGCATTTTATTAGCCTGAATAAAAATGAGGTTTTTGTTTGGCCCATGGTTTTCTGCTTTAGTTATTTTTCAATTAAGTCACTGCCTGTAAATATCATCCAATGAAAAGCTGAGATGTTTGTTTTCAGCATGGGTGGGGAATACTTAGGACTGTCAGTCATACTTGTTCAAGTGCTTTCACTTACATGGTTATTATAGCAGCTTTTGACTACAGTGCTGAATATTATGAATTTCTATCAAACCTGTACAAATCCGTTCTGACTCTCGTAGCAGTCACCGGTTAAAACAAATGGAGATGCATTTCAAACTACACAAACACTGAGAAAATGGCTTTCTCTGTGCTGGCTTTTTGCTTACAAACGAATGGGTCTGCCTAGCTCACTAGGGTTAACCTTAACTTTTAATGAATTTGTACATCTTAAAACATCTGGCATGGGACAGATCGGCAACAGAAGCAGTCTTTTCTGCTTAGCACTTGGGAGAGTCTTTGTGTACCATACAGACTGCTCACAGGAGGAAGTGCTGCGCAGTGGGGTCAGACTTCCATACGCAGGGAACGAGAAGTTGGTCCTCTTCTGCCTTAGTGTGTGCAAAACTCTCTAAAGCAAAGCTTTACTTCCAGAAAGTGAAGAATAAAAATGTTTTAAATTCCTGGTGATGCTGCAAAATTATTTTCCAACTGTACTGTGTTGTAACCAGATGCAAAGCCCCAAATCGCCACTCAGTTCCAGCAGGCAGAGTACATAAATCAATGGACTTGTTATTGAGGTGGCTAATTTGGGGAAAAGCTATTTCCTTGCAGGTAAAGTGGTATAACTTTAGTTGTCTGGAAGAGTATATCAGTGGAGATCCTCGTGTCCTGTAGCTTATTCTTACTTTTTGTACTAGTGGGACAGATGTAAGACCACCAGATGCTCTGATAGCTGGAGGTGTCATTCCTCTGGAGGAGGGCTGGGGCATAAGCCAGTTCTCCATCATACAAGTTCTCTGTAATAGAAGTGGAATTAAACTGCATTGAATGAAATACAAGATGTAGATGTAGGGATTGATAACAACCATTTTGTTGAAGGTCGGAGGCGATCGGTTTAAAACTGAGAATATTATGTGCTAAGAGATCCTGTGACAGGTTATCAGCTGGCATCTCAATTCCTCTGCAGGGGAAGGAAATGTGATCCTATGCTGCCTGAGGGCAGAGAGATATTAGAGTCTTAAATGGTCCTGGAAAAGCTCATAATGAATAAGAAGTGAGCGTCCAGAATTGTTCTTCAAAGGAAGATAAATTCTAATTGCAGTGGAGGCAGAGAAAGCTTATTAGGGCTATCAAGGGGAGTGGAGCCTGTGCTTTACAAGAAGAGAGTAATGTGACTGCTCTTTGACTACACAGATGTATTGTGATTACGGATGACCCAAACAGGTTTTTGTTTCTGTTGCTGGAAACACGCAAGGTGCGCTAGGCAATAGAGATGATGTGCTTTGAGAACTTGCTACCTGTGGATTTTTAAGTGTAGATCTTTGCTGCTTTCTGGGTGAAACTAAAAAATATGATTTATAATTCTCCTGAAAATAAATGTTTAATAATGTTTAGTGGTCAGAATGTCATTGGCAAAAGACTAATTGCTTTAAAGTATCTGGATAGGTAGAAGTTGTGCTTTTGTGGAAAATCCAGCTGAACTTTTTAAGGTGAAGTGGTGAATCTGTGGGGAAGGGGATTTGCTGATGGACACCTGAGCCGAGTTAAAGGGTTAATGTGGTGCAGTGTCATGATTTTTGTCAGGGTGACGAGTAGATCTATTGCTTGGACTAGTGGCCTTCTGTATTTATCAAAATGCACATTTTCAAAGACAATCATTCAAGTTTAATGACTTATTCAATTAAAAAAAAAAAACCTTTCTATAACTGCAGCTTGGTGGCTTTCTTGCTGACTCTTAATGCAGTTAGCACTGATGAAGCTCTGATAAAGTGCTGACACGTGTCCTCTAACTCATACTGTAACGATGCTGGGGGGGTGACAGCTTCCGGTACAAGGCACGTGGGGAGCTAGAATAACGAGATACTGTGGCTTGTGTGATGTCGGAGCGCTCAGCCCTAATCATCACAAGTGCTGCTCTTCCTTGAGCAATGCCAGCAAAGTTTTCTCTGGCAGAGTCACTCTGGGCTAATGGTTATGGCCAACTTTCATCTGTCATGCTGACAGACGTGGTCAACATGCATTGCAGCAAACCGTGGAAAGGTCGTTCATCATCAGCTTGCTGTCTCTGTTGTTTAGTTGTCTTTATAGTAGCTTGTAATTTAATTACGTATGGTACGGTGCATGCTTTGTGTCGACTGTTAAGCAGTTCTGGTGTTTACAGATTTTGAAATGGATCAGCTCTGATAATCCCTAGCCAAATACCCATTTCAGAACAGAGAAGAAGGGATGACTTAGGTATTTGGAGCTTAGCTGCCTGAGATGCAAAGTGGTGTATGCTGCCCTAAACCCTTTCTGAACTTTCAGCCTCTATCATTATCTGTAAAAGAAAGTGCTTGTTTCAAGCAGTAAGCATTTTACACAGTTTAGCAAATCATTTCTCTAGCAGCACAGCTGCTGACATCTCATTTCTAAATTTCATCTGGACTTTATCCTCCATACACAGGTAAGTCTATTAATCTTTGTCAGTCACTGCACGTTTTGTGCTTTGTCCTCTGACCTCTCTGTGGTCTTTGCATCTTTGAAAGAGGAGACTCTGCATTTGCCATGTTCTGTTATCTTGTATCAGGCTCTTTTCTCATAGGAATTGCTCTGTGACTCCATTTTTCAAGACGCAGGGACTTTGTGTCCTTATCTAAAAAACCACCCTGTCCAGGCAGGGTCAGAAGAAATGTACAAGGCCCAGCAGAGATCAGCTTAAATCCTGGACCCCCAAAGTGACATGAGTTGGGTGTTTTCGCCTGTTCTCCCCCATCTCTGAAGAGAAGCATCTTGCTTAGCTTCCTAGTGGTACTATAGGAGCCCGTGTAGTCTTGCAAGAGAGGTTTGGGCTGAAGGGGAGATAAAACATCTTAAAACATCCCAGTACTGGAACAATACCAGTTTTGGCATAGTGGCTAATGAGCTTCTGTACAGGGCATGTTTCTGTAAGAGTGTGGTTTGGGGTAATTTTCAGTTTCCTCACTGATCTGTTCTCTTATTTGCTGTTCGTTTCGGTGACCTCAGTGATGAGCTCAATAGCAGCAGCTCCAGTATGTCTTGGGAAGGACAGCTCTTAAGTTCCAGAAGACTGTTGAAGTCTTTTCTTTTTAATAAAACTTGCTACATTAAAGAGGCGGATGGAATAATGTCAAAATAAAGTCTTTCTTAAAGCACCGTGCATTTTTTATTATTAAGGAGAACAGTTTTTTAAAAGTCTGTTACCATGGCAGCAAAGCAGGCTGGCATCTCTGTAGTCAAAATCCCAAGTCTTGTTTGACTGTGATTAAAGTAACAGTGGTATTTTAGTTTGCTAGCCTTCAGAAGAAGAGTCTGTTTTGATTGCACAGCAAGTGGTGTTGGGGAACTGATCTCTTTTGAAGCTGGGGCGATCTCGTTAACACACTGCAGTTCCTCTGTTTCATTGCATGGCTGCTCAAGGGAGTGCAGAGGACAGAGTGAGACTAATTCTTTTAATGGCGAACTCAAGCCAGACAAGATACTGTGCCCCTGATGCTGGCAAGGAGAGTTTAATTCTCAGGCTACTGTGCTGCTGTCATCTGTTGCTGTTGGCACTGCTTAGTGTAAAAGGCAGTTTTGTAAGCTACAAGGGTCCTGACACTATCAGGTTTTAAGATCTGAAGTGTAGAATTGTGCCAGAGATATCGACTACTATCATTTAATAAAGTTGTTGGAAGTATGTTGCAGGTGTTGCTTTGAGGAAACAGAAAAAAAGTTTTCAGACAGCTTCTCTAGTACTCATCCAGGCACAGGATTACAGCATCGCTTCAGCTCCATGCCTGTACCCTGCGCTCACCATACATGATGTACAGGACTGTGAAAGTTCAATTCATGACTTGTCGCAGTCTTTACTTAATTTTTCATTAGTTAGAAGAAACTACCAGGTGGTGGAGTATGGGCGATGGTGGAGGGAGAGGAAAGAAAGTATTGGGAGTAAACTTCTGTCGTACAGATCTTGGTGTAGGCAGAAGCAGCGGGCCAGGTTTGGACACTTCAGAAATCCTGTCAACTCCTGTTTCTGGGTAAAGTCATCCTGAGGTTTTAGAATCATACACGCACTATTCCTGCGAAAAGCTGGCGTGTGTTTTCACAGTATCACAGTCTGGCTGAGATGAAACCTGTTTCCTTGGCTTCTCTGACGTGCCGGTCTGGCATAGGCTGTCCCTCAGCTCTTCAGAGATGGAAGGCTGTGTCATCCTGCCTCCGTAAACTGTGATAACTTCTGATGAATCAGTACTTGCTCAGGTGCAACCTTTCTCATGGTTCTGGTCTCAAAGATGTTTTCAGCACGTATGTTAGCTGACAAACAGGACGCAGATAGGAGCGGGCACGCACTTTGTAAACAACTGCAGTGCTGAAATCAGAAGTAGAGGTATTTACAAGAAAGTAAGTTTCTAGACAAGACGACAATCTGTCTGTAGGTATTTCCGGCTTCAGCTTCCTCGCTGCCCTTGAGTGCATCTCAGAGGTCACTTTGCATATGACTGATGTGAATCACGGACTCCCCTTTGCAGTCAATTTTCTTCTTCCGTGGCTGGTTAAATGGCACTGTGTGCTCTGAAGAATACTTTGCTCTTTTACGACTGCTTTAGGCAGTGGAATAGTATAACTGGACAGCCTTTATTTTTCAGAAGATTGTGCTAGTGTCTGGGCCTTTGTTCTCTTCTTAAGGAAGTGTCAGTGATGTGGACCTTGCAAAAGTTTGCAGAAAAGTATGTCCTTAGACTCTAGCTGGTCCCTTCATGCCAGTGTATTTCTACTTGAATAAGATTTGCCTGTTAGTAATACTACATTGTCATCCTTGTAGTACCCTGTGCTTCAGAATTTCTGCATGTAGCTGAAGGGAAAACAGATGAATCAACCATCCTGAACCAAGCTGAGGAGGAGAAATAGCCTCTTATTTGGAAGACAGGCATAAACCAGTGCATCTGTGCAGATAACTTCCTGCTTGCGTATTGGAAAAGGTGGACAGTGAATCAGTTCCAGACAAACCTGAGCTAGGTACCTCGAGGCCTTGCCCTGTGTGCATGACCTGAAAAAATCTGTAGAAGTTTATAGTGGGGATACCTCTATACTATATGCCTATGATTTTTTTTAACATGTGGAACATAGAGTGGTTGCATTCTCTTTCTCTGATTTGTTCGTGCAGGCTTGTTTCCACCCTTTAGAGTGAAGCTGCTATAATTGGCTCTTAATATGCTGCCTAGATGAATTTTGAAGAGGCTTAAAAGAGACAGTTGTCACTGGGAAGTAGCTTTCTTAAGTGCGTACCTGATGTTGGCTTTGATCTTGTTTGCAACAGTAATTTTATTATAGATGTAATCATAGAGGCAAAAAAAAAAGATATCGGTATCGTTTAAGATCATATAGGTTAGTCTTAGTTAATTAGTAACTGGAATAAAGCTCTTACAGAAATGATAGCTTATGATAAGAGTAAGTTTTGAAAACCACAAGCTGAAGTGTTAGAAAAACAAAGACATAACACTTCCTATTCTAAGGAAAGTATTTTACCTCTGCTGAGTTATTTCCTTGGAGTTACTGGAGAGTCCAGCATATCTGAAAACATTATTAACTGTTGTGGCATCATATTTTTTTCAGATGTGTATGCATGTGAGCATGCTTGATATTTCATATGGTAATGATTGTTAGGTATGGGAAATTAATATTACACTTACTGTTAGACAGCTCCTGGAAGCTTTTTGGTCTCTGTTTACATGACACTTTTTTTTTCCCTACAATAAATCAGCAGCTTTCTTCCTGCACTGATTCAACCTGTCGTGGAACCTCTTGTGCAGTGCCCTCCTTTCCAGTAAAGAGTCTAGACAGCAAATTCCCTGGTAGCGTATGCCATTTCGGATCGTTATGCCTTTTTGCTTTTTGTGAAGGCTTTTTAGAAACTGCATTACCTCACCCGTCGGCCTGGAGATTGAGCAGCCAGCGCTGCTGATAGGCCTGCAGCACCCTGCGCCGAGCCAATGGAGAACTTCAGCTTCAAACTCTTAATGAGCAAAAGAGCAGCGTCTCATTTAGGGCTCGATAGTTAATGTAGGGTTTTTTAAGTGTTACTTCTGAAAGACAAGCCACTTAACAATTATGTGCCATATTGCTGACCAGTGAAGCTGAACAAATAGCTATTTACATTGACAGATCAGAGGAATGTGTAAGTACATTTTCTGTGCCAAGAGATTTGCAGCTGACTGCCTGGGTGACTCACTCCTTGGATTAGGAGATGAGGTAATGCTTTTGAGATACGGGGTGATGTCATTCCTTTACCTGAGCTGCATGCCGATGCTAGTTGCTAGTACTTTCAAGGAAAGTCCCTTTGCTGCTTCTGATGTACTAGAGCTGCATAACTCTGGTAGGAATTGATATTGTTTCTGTGCTTCTAAAGCCTCTGCATCTAAAACCGCTCTTGTAAAAGACGGTGGCATGTGTCCCCGCAAATGCCTTTTTGTTACATGGGTATGTGTGCACCTGCAAGTATGCACGTTTGCGTACCTGCCCCATTCTTCAAACAGAGCTATTTTAGTAATAGAGGAGCTCTGTGGTAATCAGGTGCAGTCCCCTGCCAGTGCCATCTCATGTAATCCCATTTATAGATTGTCATCTTGGAAGGTGAATTTGGTTTTGCTTCTGTTACTCCATTTGGAGACCGCTGTGAAATACCACATTTGTGATGGTTGGTGACCAAAAGGTCTAGCTTACACTTACTCATGGTCAGTTTAACCCCGTCTGTTCCTCCTCTAGCATTGTCCTTCAGCACTACAGCTCTTTCTGCTGCCTGCGCTTGCTTTCCTGATGTGTTCACCGGCAGCAGTTGTGTCTTTTCTCAGCCTTTCTTTTCCAATGTCAGGCAGGACATGCTGCTCCTGTAGGCAGGCTCCCAAGGTTGGGAGCATGAGCAGGTGATCAGCAGAGCTAACCAGAGCGGTCTCGTCTGTCATCTGCAGCTGATGAGGACTGAGGCGGTAACAGATGAGCAGTTAGTGCCCCACTGTTGGAAAATTTTTGAAGGCATACAAGGCATGACCTGATTTGACTTGCATCTTGGGAGTGTACAAACGTGTCGCTAAGCAAAGTTCTTCCGTGTTGGGAATTTGGGTGTGTTGTTCCCAGAAATGGCCAATGTTTTGCCATTTTGTGGAACATTTCCCAGGATTTACTGATCAGACCTTGGAGAGAGAGCTTCAAGACAAGGGAACGTCTAGGGTGGCACGTGTCACGCTGTCCCCAGAGCTCGCAGCGTTACCCAAGAGCCTCCCTTGCTCAGCAGCTGTTACTGGGCAGTCTGCACCACAGCCTAAATCGGTGAGGAGTCTTCACAAATGGATGGCAAGGAGTGCAGTGCTCAGAGCACGCTCAGCCCTTGCTGTTGTGACTTGCAGGAAGCGTATCTAAAAGCCTGAACCCACAAGAAGCTGTCTGGCTACCAGCGGCACGTGAAGCTTGACCATGCTGTATGAATTTAGCTGGCTGATGGCCTGGCAGAATTTCTTCTGGGTCGAGCTGGAAGTCAGGCTCAGGTCCTTGCTGGGATTTGTCATATCTGTGAGAGGTGAGGACATAGGTAGCTGCTCTGCGGGAGGTAGAAGTAGTAACACAGCGCTGCTGATCTGGCAGAGGTTGTGACTGCTCACCCATATGTAGCTCACAGATTTACTTGTGATACCTCGATGGCATAGCAGAGTTTACCAGGCTCTCGCTCTGTGTGCGGAAACGGTGCCACAGGAGCTGCTTTAGCTTTTCTTTGATTGGAAAGCTGCTTGTGAAAAGAACTGTCTGCTGTTCATTCTTATTTCGTACGTATGGAATATCTTGTATTCCTGGAGATAAAGCATGGGCCTCCAAATTACATGCAGGTAGCTGAACCACGTGCAGGAAGAAGACTTACGGAGGATTTACTGATGTGAAGTAATGCTGCACAGGCTGAAAGTTTTGATCGTAATTATGCATTTCTGAAAGAATATATTACAGAAACATTTTATCATATTTGTCTTCTGTGTTGAATGTTTTAACAAAATACTCCAACTTGGTTAAGGCTGCAAGTTTGGCACTGACCTCTTTTGTTGTTGAAGTATTTTCCATAATCTGCATGTCGTTCTTTCTAAAGATCACAAGGCTTCTCTTGAATATGAAAGTTTATATAAACCTTACTTGTTTGCTTTGTTTTTCCACTAATCATGTGATTTCTACAAATGACTTCCTGCACGAATGTTTGCATTTTGTTGCTTTATTTCTGTAAGCGTGTGTATAGAGCCATGTGTATGTAGGTGTATTCCCCTTCACACCCCACAGTAGGCTGTAATGCAACATTTCTTGTGCATCACAGCTCTCACACAATGTCTCTTCTGTTTTGGCCTCTTTTTGTGATAAGGTAAATATCCAAGAGGTTAAGAACATACTTCATTTCACTTTGTAAAGAACTTTGTGGCTACTCAAGAGGTTATTTTTATCATCTTTTCTATTACACATTGTGTTCCTGAGAACAATTTTTAATTGTCAGTCATCATGAGGCTTTTCAAATCTAGAAGGCATTGGTCTTGGATCCTCAAGGGACTTTAGATACAGTCACCAGCGTTATCAGGTAATTCACCTAAATTTTCCCCCTGAATGAGGTCTACCAAACAATGTAAGAAGAGGGACTAGTCATGATGCGCACACGTTTACAAGATCTGTCTTTCCCTCCCTGTTTATATGAATCTGAACTTTGCTAATGCTCTTTGCTCTTCTGTGACCCAGTTAAAATAAGAAGTCTTATACTAGAGAGCTTTTTAATCACACGGAAGGTGTGGTTTAAGATCCGCACGTTAGTTCCAGAAATAATAACCAGAAACCTTCTGGATCTTTTGTATGGCTTTGCAGTACAAATCTGTGCCTTGCAGTCTGGCAGGAATATTTTTTTTGTAGTGACTAATACACATGTACCAGAACTAGTCTTTAAATTATAATGTGTAAGGGATCTGAATTTAGTGTAGTTATGTTGTAGGGTACTGCCCAAATGCACAGAGGGTCTGAGAAAGCACTAAAATCTTCCATGTTAATCCGTATCCTCAAAAGATAGGACTGTGGATTACAGTTTCTCACTGTTTTTGATGGGCACAGCCGCCATGGCTCCACAGTGTTAGTTATGGTCTCTCATGCTGATAATGAGTTCCTTAATAAGTCCCTTAGTACTCATTGACAATGACTCATACTTCCGAACGAGGATCTCCTTGAAAATCTGTGTAATGGATGAAACACTGTATCCTGGTGAAGAATTTCTGACCTATTGTCTGTTTTAAGAAAAAGCTAGAGGGTGTTAAAGGAACTGTATATAAACACAAGAAATTCTGGGGGGGAGAAGTTCTATTTAACTGTCTGAAAGGGCAAAAATGAAACGTGAGCTCTGATGGCAGTGACAATTGCTCTGTCTTCTTTAAAGGAGGATAAATATTCTGATGTAGTCATTAATTGCAAAAGAGTACACATACAGACTCAGCTTCTCTTGAAACAGAATTCAGTCTTCTGATCTGGAGAGAACGGTTGATTCTGTGTTTAGCGGTAAATGAGCTCTGGTGAGGGGAGGGAAAAAAAAAAGGTAGAACTTTACCTAGAATGCCACTGTCTTGAAACTTACCACCTTCACAAATAACGTGCAATACTTGCTCTTCAACTAGTGACTGTTCAGTCTCTTCAAGAATGCTTCTCCCCTTACATTTTCTGCAGTTTGGATTATACTAATGTATCAACTCACTGAGCTTTAAAACATTGTGCTTAAAGTGGAAGAAGTGTCGCACACTGAACTGTTTTTTAACTAAGAGTAGTGCGATATGGATTTAATTTTAATGTCTGAAGGTCGTCTGTGTAACTTTGAAAAATAGGATTCTGGGATACACAACCGTAAAATAAGATACTGGAATATAAAACACTGTACTTGCTCGTACAGTGCTTCATTTTGCATTTGCCGTCTGTGTATGTTTTGCCAAAATGTGTTTAGATGGTAGCTAATGTTCTGTTGAATTCTTTTAGGTATTTGGAAATAAGATGATAATTCCTTCCTTGGATGGGGACCTTTTCCAGTGGGATCGGGATCGAGAGAGCATGGAGGCAGTTCCTTTCACAGTTGAATCTCTTCTTGAGTCATCCTACAAATTGGGCGAGGATGTTGTCTTAGTTGGGGGGAAGTCTTTAACAAGCTATGGGCTGAGCTCATACTCAGGGAAGGTAAGAGCCTGAAAAGTTCCCTTGTGTATGTGTGTTTCTAGCACTGTATTGCCCATAGGTTGCTCTTAAGATTTAAGCTGCAGTACAGTTCTTTTGTGCTGCACAACTGTATATTAAAACAGAATCTGAATTTCTTGGGAAGGAAATGCAGCAGGCTGGAGTAAGGCTAACCACTGGTGCAGTTAGGTGATACAGCTGAGAGCATCACAGCAGTCTCCTCTTGTCCCTGAGCTTCTGCTATATACCTCGTGCTGGCTTTAACACTTGCGCTTTGCTAAGCTGATACAACTTGCTAACCTAACAGAAAACTGTTCACTTTTTATTGGATTAGTTTTGTGCTGTGTTAGCAAATGCAGTCAGCTCAGCAAGGGGTTGGGGCAGTGCCAGAACCAGCACAAGGGAAGGGACAGGGGTCTTGTGACAAGAGGAGAGTGAGGGGGGGAAAAAAGAAAAATGACCTCTTTCTGCTGAAATGGAAGATGAGTTCAGCTTCATTACATAGCTCTATCTGAAGTAGACTTTGCAGTTCAGCTTACTGAATATCAAAGAAAGTTTTAGATGATGCTCGTTTTTCACACTTCTAGATTTTAAATTTTTCACAACTAGCAAGGGGTACCTGGTTGAAAATGAGAAAAGCGTTCAACATACATGGACATCTGAGATTTGTAGTTGTTGCCAGTAAGCTTACTCTATCTTAGAAGTTCTCCTTAACTTCTGTGTATGAGTTTAAAACTTAAGTTGAAAACTACTTGCTATCTGACTGATTCAGAAAGTATTTTCTTCTGAAATCTGCTCATTAAAAGTTGTATATTTTTAAAAAACAGAAGGAAAAAAAGGCTAAAAACACAGGAATTGATTACATTATTTTGAGTTCTGGACTTCGATTTTCTTCTCCTTTTATGTCAGGTATTATTAAAATGCTTGTAGATGCTTTCTGTAGTGAAGAACCGACGTTTGCTATGTCAGAAATGTTGGTGCAATTTTAAAATGGGTTAAAAAAAAAATAATATTTTTAAAATTTTAAATTTCCAGTGTTTATTTTCCACAAAATCAGTTTTTTCATTTTGATCAGATGTTTTCATGTAGAATACTTATCGCGTTGTGTATAGTGATCACTAGTGATAAAGAGCATAGATCCAAAGTAAGAATTTATGAAATCATTTTGATTTTCTCATTGATAGCAAAGGGCACTGTGTACCAACAGACTGTTCTTCCCCCACTGTTCAGGAAGTGGAAATTTCAGTTTCTGCTTTGATTCCAGGCTTGTGCTCACAGTACCAAAGGTGGCACATACAGGAAATAGTGCCTTACTCTTCCTTGTTAAGAGTTTGGGCAATCTGTTGTCTTTGGCAGTATGATGTCGATTCAGACTTTCTGAAAGTGTCCCCAACTCACTTTCAAAACACAAATGCCCATATAATCCAAATTCTGTTTGAGATTGGGACTATTGCAAAGTCTGCGTGTCTATGAGTTAAATAAGGACCTCATCCCCTTTTAATAGCTGGAAGACAAAGTGGGATCGTTCTGCAGTGTTTTATATAAATCAGTAGTACTTCATTTGAAGTTAATAGAGTTGTGCTGAGGCAGATATGGCACAAAAGCAGAGTTGTGCTAGGAGCCTACTTGTAGAAATTACCTTTCTACGTCCATAGACATAGTGGGAAAAGAGAGAGCTGCAACTTCTATTAGAAGTAGAAGAACATGCAAAGAAGAGCCGAAAAATAGTCAAGGGCAGCCCAGACTGACAAAAGATGGCCCAAACTGTAGAATTCCTAGAACTTTTTGAAAATTATAGTTCCGAAAAGCACTTCTCTCTTAAACCAGGTTTTTCAACATCCATCAAGTCGAGCATCTAAAATCAGAGCTCCAGATCCTCTGTGAGCTGAAAATGTAAGAATTGTTAGTTTTGAACATTCCTGCTGGTTACATTTTTTTTTGTCTTGAAGTTCTTAAGACTTCTAAGCATGTGTGAGTCTCTTGCCTTGTCCTTTAGGTGAAGTATATCTGCTCAACTATGGGCTGTCGCCAGTGGGATGACGACGAAACAGAACAGGAAGACACGCTCTTGTTACGCCGAACCCAGAAAACAGTCCGTGCTGTTGGACCACGCAGTGGCAATGAGAAGTAAGTGTAATAATCGTTTAGAAACAGTCTGATAGAGAAGTTCTTAAGACGTAATGCTTTAAGGATTTGACCTTGTTTTTACTCTCATTAGAGTAAGAATTGCATGAGGGAGTTTGGACTGTTAACCAAGGGAATGCAGTAGACTGTTATTTAGCACCTAACCCCTCTGCTCTTCAGTGCTTTGAAAAATCTCTTGAACTTCAGTTTAATAGACGATTAGAAAAAATACTTGCACATACTTATTGCCCCTAAATCAAATGAAAGTGACTCTTACTGTCCTTGTATACCTCAAAAGAGTCTGTCACTGCTCTACTACACAAGGCAAATGTCACTATTGTTTGTTCAAAGTGTTGATTTGGTACAAGAGGAGATAGCTTACAAGCCTTCTGTGACTTACTGATTCACTGAAGTTCTTTACCTACTCATGGTAACTGTCACCTTTTTTGTTATACTTGATATCTTTAGCTTTCATTTTAAGTTGATTAAAAAAAACTGTAAGACTAAAGACATTTTTAAAAGCCTCATTCTTAAATCTCCTTTTGTTTCATAATGTATGTGTTCTGTTCTTTATAAGCTATAGAAGCTGATTCAGTCTCTGACTACTCCCCTAATGCTTTCGCATTGAAGTTTTAATTTGTTAAGATTTCTGTAAAAATAGACACATTTCACAAAAAAAAAACCCACCCCAAACCAACCAAACAACAAAAGGCTGGTTACTTTACATAGATACAATATAACTGCCCAATAATTCAGTGGAGAACTAGTCATTCTCTGTTCACCTGCTCCCTCTTCTGTTTGCAGCAGGATTTGACAGGTTGTGTGTCTGTAGTCTGTCAGAAATAAGCTAATTAGAACTCGAATAGATTAGCAGATGAGAAGTCTTAAGAGAGATCTTGGAGTCTGTGATTCTTGGAGACTGATACTGGCAGGGAGAGGTATGTAGCAAAAACATGCTTTTTTCGTGCTTGTCCTTTGAACACATAGCATGATACCTTGTGTACCTGAATTCTTCAGCCTTCATAGTCAGAAATAGAGATGCTTTCCTGGTGACACAGTATTGCTGCGGAGTTTACAGTGTAGCTTTGTATTTTTAATCCAAGGAAAGAAAAGCTTCTAATAAACTTCAACTTATCATATAAAATATGCCCAACTTTTAACATAGCAGTATAAATTCTTTAAGGGGACAGTTTTGGCTCCTGGTTGGTTCCATACTGGTCCTAGGAAACTTTGGGTACCTAAACATATTGTTAAAGAAATATTTTCCCTCTTTTTGCTCTTCAAGACACAAACTTGCCATCGTTTCCCCTCTGTATCTTTCTACAGCATTGGGCTGTGTGGTAGAGTAAGAATTTGTCTTTTTCTTTCTGAAAATAATTTAGTTTCTGCCCTGATTGGTTGGTTTACAAAAATTAAAGAGCTTTTGGCTGTGCAGGACAGTTCTGTGTTCTGTACACTGTTTGAGTATGTTAACCTAGGACATGAACAGTCCTCGTTTCATTGAAGTGCCAGTCAAAGAGACCCTATGTTAAGTTTTG
The DNA here is from genome assembly GCA_013399475.1 of Chauna torquata. Taxonomy (NCBI): domain Eukaryota; kingdom Metazoa; phylum Chordata; class Aves; order Anseriformes; family Anhimidae; genus Chauna; species Chauna torquata. The sequence goes on along the minus strand of VXAL01001142.1, from coordinate 308,819 downwards.
TGTGTGAGATTAAAAGAAACAAACAACAACAACAAAGTATCATCCTTCTCCGAGCTGGAAAGCCTTACATTCAAATAAAATATGCTTTATTAATGAAGTATGTCTTATGGAGAATGCTGCTTCCTAAATGTTTGTTGCTTTCATCAGCTATGTAACATTTTCCTACCTAAACAGACCTAGCATAATTCCTTGATGATTTTCGATTGCCCTTTCCATATGCTTTGCCTTTAATGCCCTTGGCCTTGCTTCACCAGCTGTTTTCTAAACTCGGGCATGACGTAGGAGAACAAGATTTCTCTGGTTGGTTGGTTTATATTCTGGATACAGTTAGAAGATTAGCGCTTCCTCTCCTGGTACAGCTGTGTTTATCTGATGATCTGAGAGTTTACTGTGAAAATATGGGCCAAATATGGATAAGTAATTCAGTTTAAAAATCTTCTGAATGGAGGATTTGGGACTGACTTGGAATATATGACTAGTTTCTACAAAGTTTTTTATCTTTCTTTTAGGTGGAATTTCAGTGTTGGTCACTTTGAGCTGCACTATGTCCCAGATATAGAAAATAGAGCGGGATACATTGAGAGCAATTTTAAATTACATATGAACAAAGAAGAAACAAAAATAATTTCAGATGTGGACGAGCAGGAGGCTATGATGAAAGATACAGTGATAAAAGTCTCGGTAGCTGACTGGAAGGTTATGGCTTTTAACAAACGAGGAGGACATCTGGAATGGGAATACCAGGTAGGGGAAAAGACAGAATATTAAAGTTTTAGACATAGAAGCTTTACAGCATCTTAGATGATATCTTTCATCTTGGGTTTCAGATACTGTCTTTTTAAAGAAGCACACATCTGCTTGTAACTTGTTTAGCTGAAGTTCTGGCTTCTGAGCTGCTACATCTGTTACAAAAACTAAACCAAGGAATTTTAGCACATTAAGCATTATGCTTATATAACATCTAGTTAATGTAATACTAGTTTTCCAGTTACCTCTCTCTTCTCCAGTTTTGCACTCCAATTGCTTCTGCATGGCTGGTTAAGGATGGCAAGGTAATTCCAATCAGTCTATTTGATGACACAAGTTACACCACGAACAATGAAGTGTTAGAAGATGAAGAGGATCTTGTGGAAGCTGCCAGAGGGGCCACAGAATCCAGTGTCTATTTGGGTGAGAGACAAACTCTGAGCACTTTCTGTTGTAAACATTATCTTTTTCTGTGACCTTTTGGTAAAGCAGATCTTTCCTTACTGGTAGATTAAACTCAAGAGGAGGTATAATATGTCCAGTATGATATTCTATATAATGTAGACTGCTAATCCACTTTTTAATGCCCGAAAGTTGAGGTTTCAGTAATGTATGTATCCCAGAAAAGCAACTTCTCTTGATTTAAAAAGTTCCAAAAGGTAGAGCTTTGTCTTCGTCCCTTCCTAACTTGCTGTGGTCATCTTTGCTGTTTTCATCTGAAGGAAGAGTTCTGTGTACCCATCTTAGAAATTATGACAATTACAGAAGGTATGGTATAGCTTTGGCTCTGGTAGAATTAATTTCTGTGACTGTCTGACTTAAAGTGGTAGTTAAATGATGTTTTGGTTTGAAAAAGGAAAAAAAAAAGTTTTAAAACCGTAAATCTTTTCCATTTTGATTCTGAAATGTTTACTACTTTTGTAGGTGCAGTACTTTGGAGATGATGGCAAGTCTTGAAACTTTTAAATGTAGTTTTATAGTTAGAGACAGTCTTATTGCTTAGAAAGCAGTAAGAAGTATCTCCCTTTAGCCCCGTAATTTGTCGCATTCATTTTTTCCTCTGCACTGATTACAGTAACTTACTGTGAAGATGTTTCAGTTAAGCTTTTATGTGACTGAGTTTTCATCCAGCTGTCAGAATTCATTTGATGTGGTTTGTGACAACTTGAAAGAGAGTGGCCCCAGGTCCTTCTTCCTCTCAGCTGTCTGTCTGTCTGTGAGAGGTAGATGTGCTTTGGTTTTCTAAGACTTTGTTTGCCTTAGCCTTTTTCCTCAAGTCTTTACACCTTTCCTGTTAGTGGTTACACAGATTTTTCCAGCCTTCCTGTTAACAGCTGTTGAAGAGTAGTGTGTACCAGCATTAACAAGGGTAGGAAGTTTGAAAGAAGTCTTACTTAAGCAAAGCCTGAGATGCTTTATAACTCTGCAGAACTGGTGATATTTTTCTGAAGGCCCAGCTCTACAGGTGTTCTGATCTCTTGCTTTTCTAGAGCAAAGAGAACATATACTACTTGAATTCAATCAGAGTCAGTATCTCAGATTCTCAGAATATAAAGAAATATATTCAAAAATATATTCAACCATACACCTTAATTGGATGATTTTAGGCTGAGGGTAAAGAAAACTAAGTCTAATATGCTCTCTGGTTTGTTACTTAGGTATGTACAGAGGCCAGCTGTATCTTCAGTCATCAGTCAGAATTTCTGAAAAATTCCCAACCAACCCGAAGGCTCTGGGATCCAGGAATGATAATGCAATTATTCCCCTTCCCAAAATTAAATGGAAACCTTTAATCCGTAAGTAACAATCTAGAATCTCATTTATTGTCTTAGATCTGAGAAGACAGAGCATCTTTGATTTCCATTGTGCATCAAACTAGTCTGATAGTTCCTGAATTAGTTTACAGCTGGAAATATCTCTGTGCTCTATTAGCTATTCATTTTTTTTAATTAGATGTTTAAATTGTAAATGGTTCTCCTTTCTTTTACTATGGATTTGGCAGGGTCTTTTTAGTGATGAAATGTTGGTCTTCTAAACCAACTTTTTTGTACTAAAAGAGGAAGGTGGTTTTTTTGCAGTGATGTGAATGTGAGTTAATTGACTTGTCCAAAATAGTATTTTGGCTGGGGAATAGTGTTAAGTAATGGTTACACCTCTTAATGATTACTTTCTTAATGTTTTTAATTTTGGTTGTTACAATCTGGTCCAACAATCTGATATTTTCTAAGATAATGCAATTGGAGTTCTCATGACATTCATTCAAGAGCAGATTTTTTAATAACAATTCAGCTCAGAAAGTTGTGTCTCTTCTATGCTTAGATTCTCCTTCCAGGACTCCAGTGTTGGTGGGGTCTGATGAATTCGATAAGTGTCTGAGCAATGACAAGTATTCTCATGAAGAATACAGTAATGGAGCACTTTCAGTTCTACAGTATCCATATGGTAGGTGGAAGTTTCAAATTCTGATTTGTTTCAAAACAAAAAAAGCGTGCAAACGAAAGTACCCTGTCTGTTGAGCAAACCTATTAATGAGAAGACAGAATTGTTTTGTAGTTGCCTACAAATAAATGTATGCCCTCTTTGTGTCTTTTATACACAGATAATGGTTATTACTTACCCTACTACAAAAGAGAGAGAAGTAAACGTAGCACCCAGATCACTGTTAGATTTTTTGATGATATGAATTACAAGAACATTCGCAAAAAAGATCCTGTGCTTCTACTTCACTGGTGGAAAGAAATAGTTGGCACCATTATATTTTGCATTGTGGCCACAACTTTTATTGTACGCAAACTCTTCCACCCCCATCCTCACAGCAGAGTAAGTAAAGTGTTATTCTAGCCTTTTCTTTCGGTTTCGAGTCTGCACTTAGTAGTGTTACTAAGCTAATAACTTAGGAGATAACATAGCCTAAATTTTTTATTTAATCTGTCTGTGAAGGCTGTCAGCTGCCATGTACAATTTGCTTAACTGCTTCAGCAAGCAAATTAGATTGCTTCAACCCTATCTGATATCTTCACAGATTTTTATACTGGAATTATTTAATGCCATATCGAAGGGTAGAAACTGGTCTCAAGTACTTAGGACTTGAATTGGTTTTTTTGTTTGTTTGTTCTTGTTTTGATCGCTCATGTTAGCTGCGGAAGGAATCTGAAACACAGTGTCAGACTGATAGCAAATATGAGCCCACTTGTGGAGATGTTAAGGACACCAGCTGGAGTGACGTCAAGAACTGTGGATACGTGTCGAGGTGAGCTCAGTTCAATACAACACGTACAGAGTTTTTAGTCAGTATCACAGCTAATACTGTCTGGAGAAAAGAGTTGGTGTTCACTGGTTCGTATCTACCCTAGTCCTCAGACCCCACAGGATAACCAAAAAGAACCCTGTCACCCCTTTATCGATGGGAGATTGCTGTTAGGATTAGTCTAATCAATCCTTGAGAGCCTACACAATACCTGTGCTTGGGAATATTGATCGCCTGTTTCCTGCGGATATGTGAAATGGGGGATTGATTCTTAAGGTTCTTGATTAGTGTTCACTCGCTCTGTTTCTGTGCTTGTGGATTAAAGTAGAGTAATGGAATTGCAAACGGAAACACGATGTGTATGTACTCTGCAGAATAAGCAGAGTGTATTTGGAACAAACCTTTGTTGCTATTATGGAGTTAATTAAGATAGATTGGTGTATAGGGGCATGTCACTGGTACTCTGGAGAAAATGTGGGCATCTCCTGTACATTTGTAACATACTGAAAATAGGAACTGGAGTATTTAAAGTGAGGGAAAGTAAGAAAGGTTTTGAGATTTAAGAATAGTGATGTTTCAGAAGAGATGCTTGGAAGGGCTAGTAGCAAAAATACTTATTTGGGGTAGCATTAAAGGCAAATCATGATTTAGAAAATACTTGGCTATCACCACCTAATTTGGACATAGGAACTTAGGCTAAATATCCATGGTCCATGATCCAGTAAGCATGCAACCTGATACCGAGAGCTTCTTCAGTTTGTCATGTGCGTATGTAAGGGGTCTTGCCGAGGATAATCAGCACCTGTCTGTGAGTAGGTAACCATCTGTTTCCGTCAGTGGATGGGTGAGGAGAGAGAAGGGAGAAATGCTTGAGGTCATTCAGCATGTTTTGCCTGTACAGAATTATTTAACGCTTTAAAAATAAATAAATAAATCATGTGTGACTATCCTTGTTAATGCATTTTTCTCCTGTATTCTCTATCCATTCTTCTATCCCTTTCTCACACACCTTTCCTCCCAGATATCTGACAGATTTTGAACCAATTCAGTGTCTGGGTCGTGGGGGTTTTGGAGTCGTTTTTGAAGCCAGAAATAAAGTGGATGACTGCAACTATGCTATCAAAAGGATCCGTTTACCTAACAGGTACTGAATGAGTTTTCTGAGATACAGAAAAAGTAATGAATGGTGGGATCCTACACTGAACCATCTGTTGCTGAACTGATTTCCCAGATACTGCATCAGGATGAATGACATACTTTTTAATGGGGGGCTGACTTAATTTTGGCATTGAGAATTTGGCATGTGCAATCACAGCAGAAGGGTGACCTGCTTGGGTAAACTACTAGCGTAGCAGGACCCTTATGAGGATGCTACAGCTACATGGGAACTTCTTTGATTTCCTTGATGAATTGAGCCTTTGATAACAGCACTAGTTATTTGTAGCACTGTTAATTTGCTTCTCTCCTTCCTCTCCTTACCTTTCCTACTCCACCCTTTCTTTCTCTTCTTTCTCCCTCTCCAGCTTTTTTGACTCCATTTGTCCATTTGTTTCATTTTCTGGTCCCACAACCCCTACCTTTTCTTTCAGTCATAGGTGATCAAGCCTTGCTGCTGAATTACCCTACACAGAACTTGCAGCACTTCCTTTTAGTGGGAGATGGGAGACACTGCTTCTGGAAATCTCAAGTTAGAACAGCAACAGGCAGGCCAGTAGAGGGAGGGGGTAAAGCTATGAAATCTAGAATTACTATTTTTTGAATGTGTTAAATAAGCGTGATTATTTAAGATTAAAGGTTTTGGTCAGAAATTTGAGGTAGCCTGAATTCTTTTCCAGGCATATCCAAATCCATTAAATAATATCATCAGACTTCATTTGATGAAGTTATGGTCTTACAAAGAGAGTTTATATACTTCAGTAAGATAGCAGGCTACCTGTCTTGTCTGTAGAATGGAGATAGTCTTTACGTTCTGTTAGTTAAAGAAATACTAAGCTATTACTGTCTGTCTTCTTTCGTGCCAGTGTCTTCTACATCCCTGTAGAATATTGCTGTTTAGTGGACTTTTTTTCCATCCTTGTAAACAGTTGAGAGCAAGATGAACCTTTCTTCTCAGTTTTGCTGCCTGTAATTATTTGAAAAGAGATGACTAAATGCTTAGCCATTATGAGCACATACTGCTCCCCCACGCTTCTAACCTGAAGGAATTACTCTGGGGAATTTGAAACAGATCTGTCTTTTGGTGTGAAGAGCAATATTACTAGCCTGGCTTATACTGGGTTAACTTTGCTTAAATTCCTTTGCAGAAATTTCTACGTTGTGCTGTTGCTTTATGTGACCGTGTCTCTGTTTTTCTTCTCCTCACCCCAAATCCTAGGGAGCTGGCTCGTGAAAAGGTGATGCGGGAAGTCAAAGCATTAGCTAAACTTGAGCATCCAGGTATTGTTCGGTACTTCAATGCATGGCTGGAAGCTCCACCTGAGAGATGGCAGGAAAAGATGGATGAACAGTGGTTAAAAGATGAAAGGTAACTCACGTGGGTTTTCTTAATCAGTTGAATTTGAGGTTGTACACCAACAGAACAGGAGAACTGGTAGATGATGCAGGAAGACGGAGAGGCTTCGTAGGAAAGAAGCAGTTATTAACTTAGTCTGTCAAATTCTTAGCTTAACAAGGTACAACTATATCACATTTGTGCATCGCATTTCTTGATTTTTGGGTCCTCTGTTGTGTTTAAGGTCCTTTTTTCAGCTTAGAGAACATCTTGTAATTCTTAATTTAACTGCTGTAATTCCCAGTCTTTGGGAAGATTGGGGCATTGTTTGTTACTGTGATTTGGTTTTAAACTTGGGCATCTCTGTCCTCTTTGTTCCTTTCCACAGCTGTCTTCCTCTTTGCTGTCTTGGTTTTGATAGCTCTGATTCAGTATTTCAGTAGTTCGATGATTATCCTCACAAATTCATGCAGAAATAAATTCAGACTGGTGATTTATAAAACTTGGTAGAAGTAGGTTAAAAATGAAAAATTAGGTGGAGATAGAGGGTGTTAGGAGTAAGGAAAAAAGTGGGTGTTTGTCAGCAACATATTTAAAGGTGGCAAGGGAAGAATGAAGCTTAATATTCTTCTGACCCACTATTTAGTGATGTCATAATAACATCTGAACATGCCTAACAATTTTTAGAGTACAGCGACTTTTATATTTCAGGCACCAAATCAACATTTCACAGCTGTAATTCTTCCAAGGCACTTTAAATAGTCATTGCAATGCATGTTCTAAAGGGATGAGTTTTTTTGAGCTGAAGATGAGCCTGATTTCACATCAGGAATGTAGGCAGTAGAGTTTGCCAATTTTTCCTTTCTCTTTTAGGAGATACTTTGCATAACATTCATGTCTCAATGAGAAGATACTGTACTCACTAAGAAGAATGTGTGCCAAATCGTGATTATCAGTGATTCCCATACGTGGGCAGTTATTTACTGTTATGGTGCGATACTTTTTCAGAGGAAGTAGTTGTTAAAACTTGGTCTTCCGAAAATGCATTTCCAGTGGGATGAAGTTCTATAGTACTGATCTCTTGATTTTGTTTTTCTAGCACTGATTGGCCAATCAGTTCTCCCAGTCCAATGGACGTCCCATCATTTAAGATCAGAACAGAGCCGTTTTCTACAAAGGACCACATTGAAGTTATTGCCACTTCATCGGAGAGGGGAAGATCTTTCTCCATGGGAATACCGTGTGGTCAGTCTGATTCATCTGAAAGCGAGTTTTCTCCTCTGGAATTTTCTGCTACTGACAACAGGGACTTGCACCAGTCAGAAGATCCGCTATTAAACCTTCAGGACAGTGTCCTTACAGGCTGTGATGTAGAAGACAGTACTATCAACAGTAATGAGTTGGGTCACTCCAAGTTGGGTCACTCCTTGGAAATCTGTCCTCCAGCTGTTCCTGTTGTAAACCTGAGGGAAGGGACCTCCTCTTCTATTGTGTTTGAGGATTCGGGTTGTGGAAATGCTTCTAGTAAGGAAGAGAAAATCGATGTTTCACATGATGGAAATCTTCCTAAGGATAAGCCAACAAGTACGAAGGAACCTGCTAACAAGAAATCTGCTTCAGGAAGTCCCCTCTCTGTTTCTCCACCAAGGCCAACAAGTTTAAGCCTGGACCTTTCTAAAAATACTGCAGAAAAAGTCAAGCCCACCTCTCCAAAGGTGTATCTTTACATTCAAATGCAGCTCTGCAGGAAAGAGAACCTTAAAGACTGGATGAGCAGAAGATGCATGATAGAGGAGAGGGAGAGGACAGAGTGTCTGCAGATATTTCTGCAGATAGCTGAAGCAGTTGACTTTCTGCATAGTAAAGGATTAATGCATAGAGATCTCAAGGTTTGTATTCATAGGATACTATAGGAAATGTTTTTGTTATCTATTGGCATGGTCATCACTGAATGCCTGAACTTTCCAAATTTTGATTTTAACTAATTATGTCACTGGCTGTGTCTGTAGACAAATATTTTCTAGTTTACTACTATAAGATTATCTTTGGAGTTATCATAACTTGAACTGTGCCTAAACTGTCACACCGAAGTCTCTGGTACTGTAAAATTCTGGAAACACATGGACTGACTCAAATGGTATCACAGCTGTCCACTGCATTACTGGCTTGAGTGTCAGCAGGTCCCCATTCAGTGCTCCTGACACAGCAGTGCCAGGCTGCTTAGCTGTGTCAAGTTCTGATTTAAACTGATACATCATGAGTGTGTGGTTACAGGTAATTTTTTTGATATGTGGGAGTAGTATGGCATTGGAGACAAAACGCGGGATGGCTGAGGTGGGCAGGCACCTCCGGGTCCTTTTGGTCTGAGCCCTGCTCCAGCAGGGCCACCCAGAGCAGGGGGCTCAGGACCACATCCAGGTGGCTTCTGGAGATCTCCAAGAAGGAGAACCCACAACCTCTCTGGGCAGCCTGTGCCAGGGCTCCCTCACCTGCCCAGCACAGAAGTGCTGCCTGATGGTCAGAGGGAACCTCCTGTGCTCCAGTTTGTGCCCATCGCCTCCTGTCCTGGCACTGGGCACCATGAACAGAGTCTGGCTCTGTCCCCTTTGCACCTCCCTTCAGGTATTTATAGACATGGGTGAGCTCCCCTGAGCCTCCTCTCCTCCAGGCTGAGCAGTCCCAGCTCTCTCAGCCTCTCCTCATTGGAGAATCCAGCTAAGATAGTTGACTAGCTATCAGTGACCTCGAATGGGTGTTACAAAAGCTATAATAATTTGGAGATGTGGTGCTCCAGGAAGTAAACATTAATCATTCGTTACTGCAGTCAAAGTCTTTCTTACAGCGAGACTTTCTGTACCTGGCACAGACCAGCTGCATTGGTTTTATGACATTTTTAGTTCAGGAACTTTATAAAGGTTTGTTCATTGCTGAGCTGTGTGGCAAAGAAAGCTATTTTAAAGCCTGTTCTACCATTTCAAGTGAAGCAGATAATTTTGGTATTTTTTCTTCTGCTTTCTGAACAACAGCAGTGTTACTCCTGGTTAGGGAAAATAAAAGTTAAATATTACTACTCTGGGATTGAAATGTAAACTATTCTGGAGTCGAATTCTGAGTCAGTGCTGACTGTTGTAAAGCAGCTTTCTGAAGGACTCATCCTTCACCTTTTAACATCTGATAACATCCAGCCTGTTAAGACTGGAAATGAGTGCTGTACAACATGGGAAAGGCAATGGTTGTTTTTACCTCTAATGTTGAAGATAACTGAAGTCAGGAGTAATGTTTTGTACCTTTTTTTTTTCATTTTGCTTCTGATCCTATGTTAGCTAGTACCTAATCTTGCTGCAGCTTTTAGCACTGGAAGTGTCAGTATTTGTTACCAAATACCAGAATTTGGTTAAAGAGCCCACTTGAAGTTGGTCTTATTCTTGTAAGCTGTGAGAAATGGAGTCCTTTGCTTTTGCCGAACGGTAGAGAGGTAGTTCCTGTTTCTGTTTGCTTATTTGAGGAGGCATTGATACCTACCTCCGTGGAGTAAGTACTGAAGTGATTACAGCCATTTTTGTAGCTCCTCAGACGGTAATCATCTGGTGTTGGTAGAAACAAAAGATAAAAATACCACCTCAGACATGGCAGTAAAAGGGGATTCAGATTCGGTAACACTAAGTCAAAGTTGGAAAAACTCACGAAACAGATTCAAGTATTTTCTTTCTCCATCAGCATCAAGCAGTTACCTTAAGCCAATTATCTGAAAAATCTTTAGTGCTGGAGAAAATGACTAAAAAAGTAACTTAATCTCTGTATTAATGTTGCTAGACATGTTAATTAGTAACATTTCTTAACAGTACTGTCAGTTGTAACCCTCTGCAGACTCTTCAGGAGATTGCTGTTCAGTAAAGCTTACCTAGATAGTCTTAAAGCTGTTTCACTCCTAACAGTTGTGTAGAGTTTCGTTGACTTAAAAGTTCAATGTTGGCAGCTATTTGAACAATGGATTGTATTTTGTTTACTGGGTATAAACAACTTGAAAAGGCTCTTCCTGAACAAACAACTTTCGTGCTTCAGAAAACTTCCCATGCGTGTAGACATTATGCTTAGATCCCAGAAGTTCAATTAGCTATTAGTTGCTAATTTGGTCAAAACAACAGCTAACACAATTTTTTTCTGTAGTTCTCAGAAACTTCTTTGAACAGATCTCACCTAATTTTGTAATTTGTCCAAGAGATTGGTCATGCAACCCCAGCTTTGTGTCAGCACTAATAAGTGCTGCCCAGCTGTTTTACCCCGCTAATAGCTAGCTCTGGTGTAGGAGAGACCAAGAAAATATTTTAAATATTTAAATTAACAGTGTATATTGAGGTATATTAATTAGGGTCCTACTAATGAGAGATACCATAATGTCAAGGTGGCAGAAATTTAGGCAGGCAATTGAATAGGTCTGTTTCAATTCTTTTGAAGAAAACAAAGTACAGAAACAGAAGTCTGTCTGTCCAGTGAATTTATTGTTACTCCCAGAATAAACTATTGGCCGTGCTTTGACAGCTCGAAAGAAATTGTGGGTCCTGTCCAATAGGGTATCACAGAATTGGAAGATTAGTCATAGATACATTTTGCAGCATTAATTGAATTAAACAGTGGTCTTACAAAATGTAGCTTATTCATATTTGTGGAAAAAATCAGAATTCTTATTCTGATTGAAGAATCTGAAAAGAAATTTCAATGTGTAGGTGGCAAGATCACTAAACTAGAGAGTAGTTGTATTCTTCTCATTGAAGTCAAAATTGTGTGTGTTTACCTTAGACGTCCTCTTTCAGAATGTGGTCTTGATGGCTAATTTTGGTTGGCAGTTTCCAATAACAGAATCCATTCTCCTTAATTTGTAGAAACTATATGCCAGGCCATTCAGAGACAACCCATTTTCAGCCAGAGAAGTACAAGAAATAAAACTTTCTGTTAAGAAAGGCTTTTCTCTGTGAAGCAAGACAGATCTTGTTGACTTCTTGTCTGTTTGTTGGAGGAGGAGTGGAATGGAGATCAAGGCAATAGGATTCAAATCCCCAATGGGAAAGTTTGTGCCTTGAGCATTAAAACTCTAATAAGATTTTTAATAACTTGTGCGTGCAGTCTGAGGGTGGGTATTGTATAAATCATAGAATATTCTGAGTTGGAAGGGACCCACAATGCTTCAGAGAGAGCCTGAAGATGCTGTGGGTTTACGGGGTAATGGTAGCTTTTGTGCACTAAATGAGCTGTGACTCCAAAGGGCATGACATTCATTTCTGGAAAATACAGCGGGAGATAAGACCCGGCTCAGATGGCAGTTTTAGAGGCAGGATGTGGGTACTGTGGAACTAACAAGTTAGATATAACTATTCGCTTATCGCCGAGCTGTCTGGGTGTTTTACTTGCTTAGAAAAACAAGAAACCTTTTCTTGTGTCGTCTTTATTGCACTTGCACAGAGTGGATTTGTTTTTTAACTGAGGAAGTCGGATGGACTTTGAAATAGGCCAGCTTTGTAGTCCTTTAATCTTGCAGAAAAATATTGCCCTGTGTCTGCCTGCCTTCTCCCGTTCCAGGGCTTATGTCAGCAAAGCACGGACCAGGCTCTCCCAGCCTTGAAGGTCCAGGAGCTCTGAGAGGAGCCTGCCCAGCACCGCCTGCTTCTTTACCACACGTAGCCCCCTTTCCCTGTCCGTAACCCTGCAGTGCTGCTGCTTCCCCCTTGCAGAAGCAGTCTGTTCTTTCCCCAGATCATGTGTCTGTCTCTGTCTGTAAGCCAGGCGGAGCAGTCGTGTTTCAAAGAAATAACCATTCATTTGGCGTGTGGTGTGTTATCAGCCAGAATGCAAACCTCTGGAAGAAACGATCTGAGATGGGTACCGTTAGCAAGCGGGGCACCCCTGGGGTTTCTTTCAGTTCTGGTTTCCTTTATCTGTAAGTTAAAGGTAAGTTAAGCCAGATGGTTGCTGTTGCTGCTCTTGTGAATTGTGAAGTACTTAAGCTTCAAATAATAATAAAAATATTAGTTCTGTCACACAAAATGGTTATTCCCACAGTTGAACTACGCAGTGCAAACTGAAAAGCACACCTTGTTCCCAGACTTCCAGTCTGTCTGTCAGATGATGTGCTACATGCTGGTTAATGATACTGCAAATGAGCTTAGCACTTAAAGACTGGAATAAAAAAAAAAGTCAGAACTCCAGCATGCGCTGTGAATTTGCCGTGTGTTTGGAGAGCTGGATAAGTTATCTGTGCTGTTCCTCACAGCTGTTGACTTTTCTGTATGTTACTCATTAGATCTCTGTAGTGTTAGTGAACCTCTACTGGAAGACAAGAAATGAGCAGTCTGGATTTCAAGAAGGGAGACTGGTTAATGCAGGGGTAATTCCTTTTTCCTGAATAGCAGAGATTCTTAGTTGTTTCCACTAATCTGTTGTTTCCACTAATCTGTTGTTTAATGAGCCTTGATAGCGTGGATTATATGAACTAGAACAATGTATTGTACCTAGCGAAACACATTTTTGTTTATAACTTTTCTTTTTTTTTCTTTTCACCTGTTTGTTTTCTCAGCCTTCCAATATATTTTTCACGATGGATGACGTAGTAAAGGTTGGGGATTTTGGACTTGTAACTGCAATGGACCAAGATGAGGAGGAAGAATCAGTACTCACCCCAATGCCAGCTTATGCCAGACACACAGGACAAGTAGGGACCAAACTCTACATGAGCCCAGAACAGGTTTGTGCTCTCTGCTCTGAAGCCATCTCCAGCACCACCTGGAAGACACTTGAATTCCTGGGAGTTCAAACATCAGGCACTCTTTCTAGTAAATTGTTGCAATCAAGTTACTTACATTATTTCTTATCAAAGTAGAGCTTTGATCTAAACTGAATTCCAAAATCAGTATTTTCAACATATATATATGAAATAGCAAAAAAGTGGCTAATGATTTGTACTTAAATGCATTGATTTACTCTTAACATATTAGAAAGATAACTGTGATATTCAAGTTAATTATGGACAAACTATTGTCTGTGAGGTTCAAGTTGAAACACTTCACTTTGCAGTTGGGCTTGCAAAGTGGAGCTGATGATCAGGGATTTGCTCACCCATGCTCATTTGATAAAGTTTGATGTGCCCAGAGGCTGTTACAGTACCTGTTCTGTAGTTTTCAGCTCTGCGCAGTTAGTCACTTCCATGTGTTGAAAGGGGTTTGATTACATTGTCTAATTCCGTACAGTGACTGGATTGATTGACCTGATCTTAATTTTCAATTTTCAGATCTGTGGGAACACCTATTCGCACAAGGTGGATATCTTTTCTTTGGGACTGATTCTCTTTGAGCTGCTTTACCCTTTCAGTACACAGATGGAAAGAGTCAAGGTATGTATTGTACAGCACCAAGGATTATCCTTAGTATGATTATTTGTTTAAAAGAGCTGTTCGCTTTGTGAAACACTTGCAAGAGGTTCTTCTCAGCTTTGAAAAAGTGTTGGAATTAGGAACACAGTATCTTTATCAGCCTTGTACAGACCCCCCTGAATCCCTGGAAATGAATTGCAGTCTTCCTAACTGCATGCAGTTGAATTGAGGCTGTAATTTCTTTACAAAGCTCCTCTGTTGTTATGCCAACTAAGAGAAACTATTGAACTACGATATCCAAGATCGCAAACAACAAATAAAAGTTGCAACTTCAAGCCTACCAGCTCTTTTTTCATTCAAGAATTGAAGTCATGCCGTGCATTTCTACCATTTCTTCTTTTTGCATCTCCGGTGCTTTTTTTTTTTTACCCAAAACAGTGAGAAATTGTTGTTCCTTTCCTGATAATAAAGTCTTAGCGTTGAGTCTTGCTCAGCTTAAAGCACAGTCTTCCCAATAATAGATGACTTTCATTGGATCAAATGTGAATGTGGGAGTTTTGATGGTTCTTCCTTGCTGTTAAGATGCATGTGAGATCCATCTTTCTCAGGAACAAGTTCACAGAGAAGAATAGGGGCTACAGCCAGAAAGGTTTTTCCTCTTATACATGGTGACCACTGACCTATGCAGGAAATAAAGAATCATTTTAACATGTATTCATTATTAATATGTGTTTGGTGGTTTTAAATGCTCATGTGAAGATGGATTGTTTTTAGCAGAGATGTAAGAAGCCGGTTGAACCACACCATGAATGCAGCCTAACCAAATGCCTCACCTATGCTGGCACTGCTTTCTTTTGCTTAAAATTTTCTGGCTTTTTATGATACAGAAGAGCATAATCTAGAGGAAGAATGACAGTACTTAATTTGAACCCATTGCGCTAAAACCACTTTGAGTTTCCTTAAATAAAATCAGTTTTACTGAGACAAATAAAAAGAGACAAAGAGCAAATAAAGAGTTTTACTGAGACAAATAAAGAGCTGTCCTGGATTCTTGAGATCTCCTGCAGGAGTGACTACAAGCTTTGCACTTCCAGGTTCTGCCCTGAGTATAGAAGCAAAGCAAGTAATCAGAGTGAATCCTAAATTGCATATAACTCAAGACCCCATGAATTTTGCTTCATAAGAAGATTGCCCTAACTTGTCTTGATTTTCACTCTTTTTGATAAAATCGAAAAGAACCCCCAGCCATTTATTGTCAGTCCTGGAGTTTAGCTTCTTTAATAGTTGCTTCCAAATTGTTAAGCTGAAGTTTTCCTTGGCATCAGTCAAGCTTTACCACTACTTGCTGAAGCAAAGAATGCTCTGCCTGACCGAGGAGCCCAGCAAATCCTAGGAGTCTGTGACAAAGGGCTGAAAAATCCCTAGAGGAGGACTGCGAGACCTGCCTCTGTCTCATGCTGTCAGCAGTTAGTCTGTGGCGGTGCAATTTATTTCCAAATTAGATGCTGAAAATGGATCACTAAATGCAGACTGACTTGGTAGAAGAAAGAAATTTTTTTGAAGCAGTTTATTGTCATAAAGCCCAGTTCTTTTGAACAGCAGTTTGGCCATTGCCCATTGCTATTCACTGATCAGTTTGTACTTTCAGTGGAGTAATAGTGGATTTAATTTGTTGTAACTTCAGAATTCATATATTTTGTGCTCAAAATTTTGCAAAAGGAGATGTTTATTAGAACAAGTGCTAACTACTGCCCTTCTGCACTAACAAGAGGCTAAAGTAGGTCATGGGTTGCTGGAAATTGCAGAATTTAAATTCCTAATGCAGCCTGCTGCAAATAATTTTCTGGCTGAACACGGGAAAAATAGTCACTAGATGGAGCCAGTATGCTTGTTATGCAAGAAACACTGACTGATGGGGATAGCTGTGTTGCAAGAACACCTAAATATGCAACAGGTTGCATATTTTTGAAAAATAAGAGTAATACTGTTGAAGAATGGTATTTTGGAAGTTACGTGTTTTTCTTAACATTTTTGCAGACCCTGAGTGATGTTAGAAATTTGAACTTTCCGCCATTGTTCACTCAGAAATATGCACAAGAAGTAAGTATGTCTCATGCTAATAATTGTAGCTTTTTTCTTTGCTTTCCAACTGTTTTGCAAGTAAAAATGTAAAACACCCAAAACACCAGCTTTTGTGTTCAGACACATTTCTCTGCCCATGTACTTTACTGTGTTTCAAAGTTATGAGCCTCCACATTATAATAATGTTATATTTCTGTCACAAAGTTTATCTCCACTAACTATACAATATTACTTGGCTTCCCTTTGTCACTCGATGTCATTCATGTCACATACATCGTGCCACGAGTTCTTGCAACAAATCATTCACAAAGAGAAGGTGCAGAGTTCTAGACAGGTAAAGTGGAGACATTATGGTAACATGATGTAGCATCATGGCTGTATGGGATCTGCCTCCAGGAGCTGGATCTCTCAAGTAGGAAATCATATACTGTGAATTAGTCAAATCTTTGAAGTGATATGGTTTCAGACAAAGAGGAGGTGGTGTACGAAACCTCTCCAGTAAAAAGCTGAGATGCTTTTGGGTCTCCAAGGTGGCTTCAGACTGCTACCTAAATGAGACTAGCCTTTCTTGCTTTACAGCTGCAGGCTGACTGGGCAAATGTGATGTGCTGTGCTCAGCTGGAACAGGACGTTTTGTTTTCCACACTGAAGGATGTTCTGTTAAGTAATTCTAATTAAATTTGAGACAAATCTTCAAACTTTCTGTATATTTAAAGGAAAACTTCTAACTCACCATGAAAAATTACTGCATGGTTTTAAACATGGTAGCTTAAACATGAAGCTGAAAAAACTACTCAAATTACATTTCATATGTTTAAAAATTCTTATGATTCCAAATAAGGTAAAGGTTTTATAACTATTGAATCTTGGGTCAGATTTGATTTCCCACATTGATTGTAGTCCTTGATAGTAAAGACAATTTCAGGAATGCACAGTGATGCATTCTCAAATGTTTAATGCACTTCTAACTACTGTGCCAAAGTGCTAATCCCCAAATTACTAAGAAAGCAACTGGGGACACTTTCCAGTTGTTCATACAGACACAATTGAAGTAAGAACGAGTTTATGAATTGGTTCATGTAGCACATCTCATGTTTTCTTGTAGTATACCATGGTGAAGGACATGCTCTCTCCAAGTCCCACTGAAAGACCAGAGGCTGCAGCAATCATAGAAAACCCTGTATTTGAAGACTTGGAACTCCCAGCAAAGCCACTGCTTAGGCAGAGGTCACGGACAATGAGTTTATCAGGAAATAAACATTCAAGACAACCAAGCAAATAATTATCCTCAGGATCACTTCTTCCACTCAGCAGGTCTTAAAGGGATTGTTCAGCAGAAGGATCCTATGATGCAGAATGTCTGTCTTGGAAAAGTTTACTTAAACATTAATCATGGCAAAAAAAAGTTTGACATGTTGGACAGATTTTTGTTTACTTTGACAAAAGCCAACGAAAGCCAGTAACCACACTTCTCACATTCCATTTTTCTTAACTCTCCTAGGCGGATGGGTTCAGCTACTGTGCTTACCAATGTTGTGCTCCATTATATTTGAGGGTGGGGTGGGGGTTTGGAAGCTTGTAAATGTCAGCTTGCTGGGTAAGTGAGAGATCTGTAACATGTAAATAAAATTAAAATATTGTATTTTTATAGAGCAAATTACAGTCTCTAAGCCTAGTGAGTGTATATCCAAATCATTTGCTCTTCAGTGAAATGAAGATGATTTTGAAAAGGAAAAGAAAAACTGACTCCATTTTTGTCCCTGGTGGCTAAACTGGGAATCTGCACTATTTTTAAAGCAAAAAATTACCACAGCTGTACATACTGTCACTTTCCATAGCCAGTCATTAGAGGAAATTTTTTCATATTTCTGCACTGTAGTAGATCTTAGGGAATGCATTTTATACAGATAAACCTGTAGGGAAGGAAAAGGAGCTTTTAGCCATTAAAAGAGGGCTTATAGGCAATGGTTGGAAGAGCCATAGTAAAAATTATGTACGAAAATGTTGTGATTCTGACAATTTAAACCTAATGAAGTCATACGTGTCGTATGTAATCTTGTAGATTTGTACTTTTTAAAAGATCAACTGGTAGGCATTTGTGTAATCTGCTAATTTAACTGCCTAATGCCATGCTTTTATTTCTCATTGTAAATATGTTTATTTTTATTTATAAAATACAGAATCAATCCATTTGGGTTGGTGGTGTACAGAATGCACTCGCTATAACTGTTGAGTGCATTAATTATTGTGACTTCTTTCAAGTCTAAATGATTTAATAAACTTTTTTTATTTAAAAAAAAATAGTAGTTGCTTCTGTTCAAAACCTGCTGCAGGTGGCAGGCAGTCCATTTCTGTAACTGGCTTTGCTTTCCTGTACCATACTTGCCACAGTACATGTAATGATGCAAAGATGAATATGCTGCTTGGAAGTGAGATACCATCTGAAGAAAGAAAGAAACTGAGCTGTCTTAAACTGAGAGGTGTGGATTGTGGAGTCTTGGAGATGATCCCTCAAGTGTTAACAGAGGGGGAAGAAGAGGGGATAATTTACACTATTAGAACAATTTTTGCATAAATGCATTTTCCTGTTCTACAGTAGTTTACAGGCTTAAAGTTTCAAAGTTGTTGTTCTTGAAATGAGTTCCTTAAAAAGAAGCTGACCAGCTCCTTCTGGGAGTCACTGTACTGTGGTATGACACTATGACTAGCAATTAAACCAGCTGACACGCTTATGGTAAGGCAAGAGTGGATTGCAAAGATTTTCTCCATTGTACTCTCAGATGATTCTGTCCCAGACACTGGCTTGTCCAGCTGAAGCCAGAACACTAGTGCATATTTGGTCAAAACTAGGATTTTATCCAGTTCAGCTGTGTCAAAATAAAAATGTGTTCTTTCTATTTCCAAGTTTTTAATGTCAGTTATAAATGCAGTTAAATGGCCACGTTTGAAGCTACAGGTGCTTCTGTAGCTTCCCTGCCAAGTCAGTGAATTCAGATGGAGAGCAGAAAGTGAGGAAGGAGGTATCTTTTAACTTGGTTTACGTCTGTGCTGGATTTAAGTAGTTGCTTATTCCAGGGGCCCTCCATGCTTTGACCAAGAAAATCTTTCCCCTAACCAACCAATCAACTAACTAACCAACTTCTCTGTGCTATGAAACATCTACCGGGGCTTCAAACCCCCATCACTGCCAGGACTATTTTACCAGCTCTTCAGAACCAGCCTACCCAGACAGATGCACTTCCGATGTTGTTTTCCATCTTTAAGTTGGATTTTTAACTATACTACACTTCTGTTCCTTCCCTGTTCTGCAGGATGCTCTTCTTCAGTCAACTCAGACCAAATGGTCAACTGTGACTGAAAACACAAAGGCCTGGGGTCTAATGTGTGTATTCTTTGTGCTTGCATGCTGGAATGGAAAGCAATGAAGGCAGGCTTTTTCTCAGCTACGTACAGACAATAGCAGCAGCTTTCCACTCTGTGAGATCCCAGTCTACAGTGGCCAAGCTACAGGGGGCAGGAACATCTGATGTTCATACACAAGTCTATTTGCCTCCTTTCTGTTACTGAGCATCTGTCTGAAATTTGGAAAACAACTATCAGACTATCTTTGCTCTCTTGTGGTCATGGAAATCAGTGTGTCTTTCTACCAACTCTGCACAGGGACACCTACCTGGTTGTGCAGAGGATGTTGTCTATTCCTCAACTCCTTCCCCCCAATAGCTAGGGTACCGGGTGGCTCTTGGGGCTGGACCACACTTCTTTGTCCTGTTTATCAAAATGAACTGGGTGGCAGGAGCAAGAGTCTTGCCCTGTCCACCTTTGCACTCATTTGACCAGAAAAAGGACAGCACGGTGTGGTTATTCTCCTTCCCACCTGTTTGTATTTATTGCAGTTGAAGGACCTAGGCGACCGAATCCACTCTATGAAGAATCATTTGACAGGAGTACCAGTGTTGCAACCCCCGGTCAGGCTCTGAAGTAGAGAGGACTGACTTTTGCACCAGTGTTGACAGTAGCTGAGCTGCTCCAGGCAGTAGCTACTTGCTTTTTGCTACACCTTTGAGGACAGTCCTCCTCCACTACCCTTGTGTTGGACGAGCAGAAGGACTCAGGACTTTGACTTACCTTTTTTTTTTTTTTAAATTAACAAAGTGGTATTCTTCACCCCTCCATGTGCATCACTCCAGCAGCGTTAGCATTGTGTTAGCCTGGGTACCCTTCTGCTGTGTGCACGCTGCTTCCCAAGATGCAGAAGCCTTGCCCAGGTGGGCAGTTAAGTGCTCAGAAAAAGCATTTTTGGAAACCATCCCTGAAATGTTTCATGTCCACAGAAGAGCAGTCTAAGAGCAGGCTCTCAGTGCTGTGACTCTCACACGTAAACCAACATGAGACCACGCCAGAAACATGGTGGGGAGAGCAACGGCTGTTATCTGAGCAGACACCAGCCCTCGTATGAGTTTACGGCAGAGCAGCAGTGCTCCTGAGGGTTTGGCTCCTACTTTAACCCAACGTTATTGATCCTACAGTGACATTCAGGTGCAGTCCTGCCTTTCCAGGATCCTTCAATGAGGTACTCCATGGCCCTCCTGCGGGGAGCCAGTGCTGTCTGAAGTCCAGATGAGCACTTGGGAGCGGTAAGAACAACCATGCCCTGTATAAGTTTGGAACAGGCTAGCCAGAGATTCTCACCCTGCTGTTCTGTACCTTCTGCTCGAAGTACATACAGTGGGTTGAATTTTGGTGGTGAAGGAAAGGATATTTATCATCCTTTTTTTTTTTAACAGCTGTGTGGTCCAGCAATACTGTACAGCTCCACTTACAGCATCACTGCATAGACATCACAGTGCAAAGCACAGAGGCAAGTAACAAACTCCTCTGCTGTTTGACTGGTGTTGGTCACCTGTAACCCCCATTGTACTCCCTGGCCATTCAGTGCTCTAGCTGTTACAGAGAAATGCTTCAGCAAGTCTCCTCACTCATCTCCGGGTATCTGACACATGGGCTATTCCCTTCCAGAATTAAGGAGACTTGCAGATAATTCACAGAAAGCCACTGAAGCACTGCTCTCAGATTTTACAAACAGTAGCCACAAAGTCAATGCGCATAGAGTATTTCTGCTTGCTGCTGAACCAACCCTATACTGTCAAACACCGAGTCTGAAATGGGAAAGCGCTAAACCTCTTACTATTTCAGAAGCAAGCAAGCAAGCTGAACGCTGTGCAGACAGCCCAGATTGCAGAGAGCACAAGCAGCTGTGCCATGTGCTGCCTGTATAAGAGAGCAAGCTCTGCTCTTTGACCACATCCTTCCTGCCAACTCCCATTCGCAGAACGACACACTTTATGTATTAAAACTGGTCAAATTTGTAATGCAAATGGCAAGATGAGAGCTACAGTGGCTTGATCAGAAAGAAATACTGTCCCAACTTAAGCTGTAGGAGATCACCAGGGTGTACACAGAGTAAGACAAGTTCACATTATCCTACTGATTTCTTTTCCCCAGCATGAAGATTGGATTTGTCTTAGGAAATACTCATTAAAAAAAATAATTACCCAGGAAGGAATTAGCTCCATTAGCTATAACAAACTATTCCTTGTTCATAAAACCATGGAAGAGGAAGAAATGCATCTTTGTCGTATGCCCCCAGCTGTAATATTCCAGCCCCTCCTTCCTCTATATTTCAGCCATTTATTCTTCCACTAGGATGTGCTCTTGCACCTTCTATACCACCACCTCCACCAACCAATTCTGAACCCCTATTGCTTGGGCTTGCCCTTCAGGGCACCACTGGGCACTGGCACCATAATGCTATATTCTAGTTCTGGAGCAGTCTTGGAAAACGTGGCTATGGAAACCATGTCCTCTCCAATGTCCACCTGAGACCTGT
Organism: Chauna torquata; assembly: GCA_013399475.1. Lineage (NCBI taxonomy): Eukaryota > Metazoa > Chordata > Aves > Anseriformes > Anhimidae > Chauna > Chauna torquata. The sequence goes on along the minus strand of VXAL01001142.1, from coordinate 287,005 downwards.
GCCTGCAGATGAGCAGTTTCTTCAGGGCCCGCTGGAAGTCCCGGTTGAGGAAAGCGTAGAGCATTGGGTTGATAGTGGAGTTGCAATACCCTAACCAAGTGATGACCTTGAAGGTGTCTACCAAGACCGTGCTAGTGGAGTCGGTGCCCCTGGCAGCGAGCCAAACATTCAGGACAAAGTATGGCAGCCAGCACAGCACGAAGACAGAAATGATGATGCTAATGGTCCGTGTGGCCTTGTTCTCCAGCTGCAGATGGTTCTGCTGCTTGCTGTTGGGGTGGTAGTGAATCTCCAGGGTCTGAGACATGATACGAGTAGCTTTGAGCCGTGAAGCTCGGTAGATGAAGAAATACATGCTGCACATAACCATGAAGGGGACGAAAAATGCAAGAGCAGAAGCTACAATGGCAAAAATCCAGTTGGTGACAAAGATGCATTCTCTGCCTGCATCAAAATCCACCCCGGGGATCTCATTCCAGCCTTGCATGACAGGAAGGAAGGAAATAAGAGAGGAGTATACCCAGACTGTGCAGGTCATCACAATGCATCTGCCAAAGGAAAGAGATGGGGAGGGGAGCGGAGAGAAGGTCTGAGTTATTTTGAGTTGAGAACATCCAGTACAATTCAATCCCCATGGTAACCCATGTGGGATATCACTGCTCAATAGTCCCAAAGGGCTTTAAGAAGCCGCTGAGCAGGGAAAAAGCTGGGGTACAACAAGTCCATACGTGAACAACTCAAATGACTGGGTACTTGCATCTGTGGCTTACAGAATTGGCGTCAGTGTAAGGGAGCTCAGAGCTGGCTGAAAAAACAGGAAGAAAGGTTTTATAGAGGATTTTTGTTAATATTTAAAACAACAACATGTAGATTTTTCTAATTGGTTTCAGCATTAATATCCAGCCATTTTCTTATTCGCTGAGGATCATGCCTGCAAGAGGGGTGGAGCTGATGGACGTTCCCAAAAGAGCCTGAACTCACCTTGCCAAGCACCTTGCAGCTGCAGCGTCCTGTCTGCCCACCCTTAGACAACCTTCCCCACCATGCAGTCCTCATTTCAAGGTTTCACATGAAACCTTGACAGGAGCAAAATTCTGCACAACTTTAAATATGCTAATAGTGCTCATGGTCTGTGTGGCCTTGTTCTCCAGCTGCAGATGGTTCTGCTGCTTGCTGTTGGGGTGGTAGTGAATCTCCAGGGTCTGAGACATGATACAAGTGGCTTTGAGCTTTGAAGCTCAGTAGATGAAGAAATACATAAGCTCCTTTTGTCACAAATAGGAAAGTTCCTTTTGTCACATTGTTCTGATTTGGGGTGGAAAATACCAATAGCTCATTTGGTCCCTATTCATTATAGGCCATGGCCAAAGTGAAAATTTGGAGGGATCCAGAATGAGGAGCAACTACACTCACCTGCCACGGGACATCCTTCTTGAATAGTGGTATGGGGTCACCACAGAGCAGTATCTGTCCAAGCTGATAAAGCACAGAGTGACGATGGACGCGGTGCAGAACATGACGTCAAAGGAGATCCAGACTTTGCAGAACAGCTTCCCAAACAACCACATCCCCGTCACCTCGTAAATGATGCTGTGAGAGAAAATGGGTAGAAACCAAAGCTAAAAAGGCTAATTTAATACATTTCAAAACTCCATTGAAGTAACACCATATTTTAACATGGAGGTACTCAAGATGAGCGTGCAGCGTAGTGAAGCTCAGACACTAGAGATTCACCCTCGAAGTACAATCCAAGGCATTTACCCACAGGTGGGGCATGGCTGAAGAAGACCAAACCCATGATTCTTGCCTGCACAGTTATAAGTGGGTGCCTTGATAGAGGTGCTTTGCCCTGAAAGCTCCCCAAATTTACATCAGCACAGCTTTGTTTATCACAGGTTATTCCAGTGCCCTATGAAGCACAGAGTTTTATGAATCCTCCCCAGTTTCTAAGGCGTGGAAGATGCTCCCTCCTCCAAAAAGCTCACTTTTCATCTGGTCTCATGCTTCAAAACTGAAAGATTTCAACTCTTGGGTTAAAAAATACATTATATATATATATATAAACACACATATATATACACACACACACACACTAGGAGGAAGCCTGTGTGGCTTGTACATTATGCAGCTCACGAATGCCTTAGTGAGGGAAACACAACAGCAAAAAGCAGACATTATGCCAAAACTATTCCCAACAAAGTCAGAGGAGCCTGTAAGAAGTGAGCGGCGAAGAAAGGAACATATGGCAGCTGTAGGAAGGCTGATGCATGTTCCTATAGCATTAAATTAGATGCAATTTGCTTGCCCTTTCTTTCACCAGCTTTCTGTAACTCCTGGGGTGCTGCTGAAATAACCATTCCGTGTGAATTTGATGTGGAAGTCTGAGTAACTACCTATTCCTGCAAAGCTTTAATTATCCTCTAACTTCACAGCTTTATGGTCAAGCACAGCGAAAGCAGAGCCACTGCACTGCAGTACCCTTAGGTGGGTTCTGCTGTCTGACAGGGGCAGAAAAAACCAACTTGGTATCAGGAGCTAGAAACCAACACCTGCTCTGCATTTAATTAGCAACAATTCATTAAAACCACTGGTAAAGTTGTTTTAGAGCACAACAACTGCTGTAAGTGCATTAGCAGGGTACACTGCTGCTGAAGGGCTCCAGCCCTTGGCAGCATTTTGTTATGTGGGATGCTGTGCAAAAATTCCAGCAGGCGCTGACCTACAGCAGAATCTGTCCCTACACCCTAGTGGCCTCTGCGTGGGCAGAATGGGGAGTCCCACTGCACACACACGGAAAGCTTTCACGGCTCCTTTTTTAAATGGGGAAATGAGAAGACAGAAGTTGAAGCACAGGTCGCAGGTGCATTGGTGGCACTCCTCAGAAGTCCTCCTTATCCCCAGAGATGCTGCAAAGCCTGTGGTGTAAGCACCTTGGGCCACCGAGAGGTTGACCATGCTGCCATCATGAACATCTCTGCACACAGACCCCCGACCTAACTGCCATCACCACGCACCTCCTGGGATGCATCTGACCTAGCAGACGTTCTCACAGCACAAGGTAGTGGATTCCCATTCCTGCTTCTCTGATGCATACAGCCTCTGCAGGCCTGGAAACGAGGCAGGTTAAAAAGGACTAATAAAAGCCTGAAGAAACGCACCACATGAGCAGAAATGAAGTCACCTCAGTGTTTCATTTTTGGCTGTAAAGCTGGACAGTCAGCCTGGAAACAGCTGCGTTGGCTGGAGTACCCAGACAAGGAGCTAAGCACAGCTGAACCCCTCCTTCAAGCAAACCAAACCAAGAACAAAGCAGAAGTCTTGCTCCTATGAAATGAAGGCATCAGGTAACAACCTCTTTCTTCCTTTCTTTCTATCATAAAACCTCTTTTTGCTGAGCCAAACTGACTCCTAGGGTCATTTCTTTTCCTTCTCTTTGGCATGTGCTACCATGCCCACCGAAGAACAAACTGCAATTCAGAAGAGCAATATGGATACGAAGCTGAGAACATGGGTAAGATGTGACCCACCAGCCACCGACCAGCACCCACTGAGAGCCTGCCAGACCTTGCACCAGGCAACCCTGGGGCATTCGAGGGGCACAGACCAGAAGCAGAGCTGCTGGCTGTCCTGCTCCAGGAGCAGTCGCTGTTCCTCCTTCGATCTCTAGTGGCACTTCCACAACCCCATCTTCCTCTAACAGTAGCAGAAACCCCACTATCAGCAACACAAATCTCCTGGTGAAGACCCTAATTCCCACTGACTTCAGTAGGGTAGGAGCAGGTTAGATCATTGTACAACTAAGCTGCAATCCATGCTCCTGAAGCAGATATTTGTAGCACTAGGTGGAGGGGAGGACAGGTAAGTACAGATGAATGACTTGAGAACCAGAATTTAAACATTTACACAATTCAGAATTGAAATTGGCAGTAATACTGTTTATAGGGCACCATTAATTGCTTTATTCCCACCTGACAGTATAAACTACTAACTCGGTTTGTAATTTTGTGTTGGGAAAATACCTTTCAGTGCAAAACTCCAAAGCGTAGGCATCCCTTTGAGAACTAAAGCACAAAACGGGAAAATAGACTTCAGCTTCTTTATTATTGCTCCAAGAGCACTAAATGCAGCTCAACCACCCACTTTACACAAACTGATGGTCACTTTGCAGCACAAGACGGCCAGACCCTACAAGTAAATTGGTTTTGGGATTTGTTTTCACAGAATCATAGAATCACCCAGGTTGGAAAAGACCTTCAAGATCACCAAGCCCAACCATCAACCTGATCTACCAAGCCCCATCACTTAACCATGTCCCTTAGTGCCACATCCACACACCTCTTTAAATACCTCCAGGGATGGGGGCTCCACCACTTCCCTGGGCAGCCTGTTCTGATGCTTGACCACCCTCTCCGTGAAGAAATTCTTCCTAATATCTGATCTAAACCTCCCCTGGCACTTGAGGCCATTTCCTTGTGTCCAATCACTTGTCACCTGAGAAAAGAGACTGACACCCTCCACACTGCAACCTCCTTTCAGGTAGTTGCAGAGAGAGATGAGGTGTCACCTCAGCCTCCTTTTCTGCAGACTGTACAGCCCCGGTTCCCCCAGCCACTCCTCACATCTTGTTTTCCAGTGCCTTCACCAGCTTTGTTGTTCTTCTCTGAATGCGTTGCAGCAACTCAATATCCTTCTTGTAGTGAGGGGCCCAAAACCGAACACAACATTCAAGGTGCTGTCTCATCAGTGCCACATACAGAGGGACAATCACTTCCCTAGTCCTGCTGGCCATGCTATTTCTGATGCAGGCCAGGATGCCATTGGCCTTGATGACCACCTGGGCACACTGATGGCTCACATCTAGCCGGCTGTCAACCAGCACCCCCAATTCCTCTTCTGACAGGCAACTTTCCAGCTGTTCTTCCCCAAGCCTATAACGCTGCATGGGGTTGTTGCGACCCAAGTGCCAACCCATCACTTAGCCTTGTTGAATGCCACACAATTGGACACGGCCCATCGATCTAGCCTGTCCAGATCCCTCTGCAAAACCTTCCCACCCTCAGGCAGATCGACACTCCTAACCTGGTATCGTCTGCGAAATGACTGAGGGTGCACTCGATCCTCTCATCCAGATCATTGATAACAGCATTAAACAAGACTGACCCCAAGACCGAGCCCTGGGGAACGCCACTGGAGACCAGCCGCCAACTGGATTGAACTCCGTTCACTGTGACTCCTTGAGCCCAGCCATCCGGTCAGTTCTTCACTCAGTGAACTGTACACCTGTCCAAGCCATGAGCAGCCAGTTTCTCCAGAGAATACTGTGGGAGACAGTGTTTACGTAGTTTTAGCCAGGTAGTGAAGGTCCCATTAATATACACCTCAAGCAGGTAGAATTGTCCTCTGAGTGCCTCTTCCTTCATTAAATATAGGGAGAGCCTAAATTACCCTAGTTCTGCTAAAATAAAATCCTTACTTTTATACAGAGAGGGGGGAGATGGCCTCTGTCCCCATGCCACCACTGACAGTTTTGCAATGGTAATAGGGGCAAAACAATTCCCCCAAATGCAGTGAATCACATTTGATAACCCCGTGCAGACTGAAATGTTTCTAGTCTGTTCACGCAAGCAAGTGATTTATTTTGTGAGGTTGCCAACCTTCCCCACAAACTCTACTGGTATGTTATCTTCTAAGCCAGAAGAAACAATCAAAATTGTGTGTTTCACCAAGAATATGAAGAATAACATCTTTACAATAGCCTTTCAAGTCCAATAATCTGAAATCATTCATTTTCTTACATTAGTAAGAATCATTTTTACCTCTCCCTCCCACTACCAGAAAATAAAAGATAAGGTTAAAGTAGTATAAAGCCAACAGCACAGAATTTAAGTCCACTGATTTCAACAGACTGGGAAAGATGAGGGGAAAATATCCTCCATGATTTGCACTACCTTTGAAATGTTAGCAGCACCCATGCAGTCATCATGTTTAATGCCAGCACACCAGTGACTGTCCTCACCTTTCTTCCTCCAAACACTCAGAGAATGCAAAAACATTCAGCAAACAGGTTGGTCCTGTATGCAACACAGAACTAGTCCCGGATGAAGACTAGCTCCATCACCCTGGAGCCATCTGGAAAGCTGAGTATCTAGTAAAGACCAGCGGCCAGGGCCCCTCCATAGCCAACGGGCAAAATGTCTCTTTGTTCATTAGAAAGGGAACCTTGCCAACAGGTTTGGGTCAGGAAACTGAGGCACAAAAGCATATGTAATCACTGACCCAGAGTTGAAATCTTAGGAGAGCTTAGCTCAGGTGAGCACTTCTTACCTGAATGGCATGACCAGGCAAGCTACCAGGAAGTCTGCCATGGCCAAGGACATGATAAACATATAGGTGACAGTCCGCAGCCTCTTCTCCACCACTGGGCAAATAAAGACTACCATATTTCCCAGGAGCGTGACCAAGTCAATAAGGGTGAGTATCAGCCCAATGACCACCTCCAGGAGGCCAATCCCTGCCCAGCTGCCACCTCCTTTCACGAATGATGATGCAGCAGAGGAGAAATTAGAAAGCCAAGATTCATTTTTGTCCATCAGCATCTCCCCACTGTTAAAATCTGAGAGAGAAAGGGGGAAAAAAAATTAAAACTTCAACATACAATGAAAGGAAGTACAGAAACCATATTTATGCTTGTTGACTTCAAGAAAAATCCACACACCCTGCTGCATCTGTGCCATCACTGTCCCATGGTTATCAGTCCATCATGGTCATCAGCTCAGAAGTGTCTGATACATGTCAAGATAAATGTGCAGTGCTGGCTGAAGTTCTTGGCAATTAAAAGCTCTCCTGTGAATGACAAGTGTGTTATCAAGTGAAGCAGATACAAGGGAAAAAAAAAAGAAAAGCTGTGAGAGCAGAGAGAGGACAAGCAAGCAACTGAAATACAAAATTAAAGCAGCTCTGCTAAATCCCACTTAGCAGCATGCCATATCCACAAAAAATGTTCTTGTTATCATCTTTGCTATCCACAGACCAGGTAAGACTGCTTGCCCTGGCTGGTTGCTTTTGTAACCCATAGTTCAGAATACACTCTGGCCTGGATTGCACTGTTAGTTTTTTAGGCTCTCAATTTAAGAGATTTCTCCTGCCAGCAGAGAACAGCGGGCAGCTCCATCCCATGGTCTGAATTGCATCCAGAGGTGCCAGTAACCACACAGGGAGCTTATGGCAAGTAAGTAATTTAGGGGTCTCGGGTGCAGCTGTGACCTAAGATGTGTGTTTCCCTTCTGCGCCCAGCTGGGAGAGGATGCCCCCTGCTCTTCAGTGAGTCCACATAGTCCAACATGCCACTGACGGGCTCTTTAACGTCTGTCATATTCCCCAGCACCCTCGTTATCTCTTGGTCAGGATGTAGAGCCTTCAACAACTTGCTCATTCCTCATACAGAAACAGCTTGAGGCTCCTGGACACCCCTGCGGCTCTTCTAAGACTGTGATGGACCAAAACTGCAAACAATTTCTGAGAAGTAAAAGCACTGTGGATTTATATAACAGCATAATGATGTTCTCTGTTTTGTCCCCAATTCCTTTTCAATGCAATTCCTAATATTGTTTGCTGCTTTTGATTGGCACTTAGCATCGAGCTGACCTTTCCATGATCCAAAGATCTCCTTCCTGAACAGCAATGGTCAGCTCAGAGCCCACTGCTGCAGATACAAAGGTAGGACAAAATCAGCAAATTAGGTTCCCTCCCTTTCATCATCCTCAAAGTCCATCGCTTCACAGCTGAATTTCTTCTTCCATTTTAATGCTAAGCCACTGAGCCTCATAAAAGCTTTTCCGTAATTCTTTACGTCAGGCCTTGTCCCCCATACCCTGATTAAACTTTGTTTGCCCTGCAAGTATCACCACGTCACTAGTCATCAATTTTTCCAGTTTGTTAGGGAGATATTGAACTCCACATCCTTTTCGAAAGCATTGCTGATCTGTCTTCCACACAAGGAAAGGAAAGCTCCTCCTCTGTCCCTCCTCTCCTGAGCTGGGACTCACTGCCCAGGACTTGAAGCTCTCCTGCCCCACCAGTGCTGAGAACAAGCAGGTTTGTTGGACATCAAGCTCTGTGGCAGGCCCCGAGCACATGCTGCTAAAAGTCTGCAGGGTAGCTTAAGTAAATCAGTCATAACGAAAATGCTCCTTGGACAACATTTCACATCCTGATAACACCCCAAAAAATAAAATAAAAAACTCAGTCTCCAGCTCTCCCATTATTAACATGAAAGAGGAGAACCCAAGCCATTCATACTAATAGTCCCTTTAAGGAGGTCATCAAAATGGTTGGGCTCCTGAGAACAGTTTGATGCAGCCACAATTTCTGGCAGAAAAACTGTTCAGCCTGTTCTCCTCACTACATCTCCGCACAGCCGGTGCAGTGACGGCTGTCTGACAAAACCGCAGGGCCAGCCACAGCCTGGGTGACAACACATGGCCACCCAGCTGGCCAGGCTACAGAACCTGCTACCTCAAAGTCCATTACAGGGTCAACATCCAGTTCATTTGGTGCTCTGCCCCACCTCCTGGGAGATGCTGGTGTCCCCACACCTCCAGGGCCCCTGGGGTCTAGAAGAAGTTCTCTGGTGTCCACCTTAAGTTGGTCCCTAACCAGGTTAAGCACACAAGCACCACCCCGTCCTAGCACAGCATGCAGCATTAAGATGGGCTCCCAAGACATTAACAGGAAAAATCATTTTTTTCAAATTTTTCTCCTTTTTTCCTCTGGCCTATGGCCTTAAATAATAATTGATGAGAATGCTAGGTTTGTTGTCTGAGGTTTTTAGATGTAAACACTGAAACAAAAGAGTTTAGAAGACACGTCTTCCTTCTCCTGCATACAATGGCTGTGCTCACATGGTTTAGTATGTGCAAGTGTCCGTACAAACAATTAAAGCAGATCATTACTTACATGCACACAGCTGCTCTGGTACTGATCTGTGAGCACACACTGCACTCAAATTTTAAGTAGAAGTATAACACAGCTCTTAGAGTTCATCTTTGCAAGCTCTCTATTATACTTGAGCACCACTTTTGCCACCAGTATAGCCTAGTTTAGAAGGTCTTTCCAAGTGAAAAAAACAACAGAAAGCTGCTTAATGCAGGATACATCTAGGACCACGACACAACGATGCTCAAATAGTGACAAACATGTCCACACTCACAAAACATCAAAGAAACACTCTCATATTATGTTTTGGTCATGACACAAGGACAGACTGAGCAGCTGGAAATCAGACAGTCCTCATTTGACCACCTACGCCACTTCTGCAACAACAAATATTCAGCAAAAAGAAGGGATGATGGATGCTTGAAACTTCAGGTTTGGATTCAGGGTGCAGACAACAGGGTCCTGCTGCTCCTGGCTCCATTTTAAGTATTCCCACATAGAGTCCCTGGAAGGGCATCCTCAGAGCATCCACACTTTGTGTTACAGCCAAGCACCCAACCTGCCTTTTTCTTTTCTTTGCCTCTGTCTGGTCAACCAGCAACTTATTTCTTTCTTGCTAAGAAATGCTACTCCTGAACCATCTGGAGCCTTGTTAATATGGGAAGGAGGGGGATGATACAATCTTAAAATCTCTGTGGAAATCTTTGGGACAAAACAGGATGTGCCATCCTTCCCAGGGATGTACTTACACAAATAAGTACTGGAATAAAAAGTATTTAAATTCTTTTATGAGCTGCAGCAGCTCATGTGGCTATGCTGCTGATGTAGCACAGTGTCTTTAACATCAGTCTTTCAACCTTACCTGTAAGGAGCCCCCTGAAATCAGTGGGATAAATGCCCCATTGCACCATGCCATGAGATAAGCCCAGGCTTCCTGGGGACCTCAGGTGTCTCAGGGTTTGCATTGCTCTTATTTGGACATTATGATTATGCTTCCCTTCAGAAATTCAAGGGATGGATTCATGTTCTCAGCCTGTCTGAGACAAGTCTAGAAGCAACTCTATCATTTCAGCAGTCTTTCTTGAATATCCAGAAAGTTTGACCTAATTTATTCATCAAACAAATCCCAAGTAAAAGGTTAATTTAATCACCAATTGGTATCATTTGATGCAAAGGGAAGAAAAAACGCTCTGCAATCTCAAGGCTGACTGCACTCTAAAATCTTACAGGAATTATGCAAATTGGAAATATATTTGCTGCCACTCTGCTCCTCTGCTAAACTGAGTAAGAGTCAGCATAGGGCAACACACAGCTGCGTCTGCCCCAGGACCTCTGCCGGTAGCTGAGACCGCAGCAGGTCAGCAGTCTGTTGAACAGTGCATTACTGTGTAAGGCTGGCGGTAAAGGAGGGGGAAAGTCCCTGTGGGTGCTCCCACCTGTAAAGCATGCATTCGAGGAGGCCACGCGAGCAAGCACGCCTCTGCCCTGACTTTCCTTCTCTCTCACCCTCTTCCATCTGAAGGGCAGCGTTTCTCGGGCACAGATGGTTTCTTTCCACCTCCAAATCAGCACAGAGTAACTCCAGCAACCTCTCCAACCTCTAACCAGATCCAGGTCTGGAAACCCACCAGAAGCAAGCATGATCCTTACCTTCAAACCTGGCCATTGCACGCAGCCAGCCAGCTTGAAGCATCCCGGCAGCATCACCGAGCAGCAGCGGGGCGCAGCTCGCAGGACGCCCCAGCCCCTTCCCACCAAGCGCTCCCAGCCGGGCCGCGCGCGAGCATCGTCTCTGCTCCACCGCCTGCGTCGAACCTGCGTTGTTAAATAGCACAGCCCTTTTCCATTTGAGATCTCCCCCAGGTTAGCAGTGTGCACTTTTCCGCAGTAAAATCAAGTCTGCTGCACTTCTCCGAGGAGCAGGCACAGATAAAAGCACGACCGCAGCAGTACAACTCCATGCAAAGTTAAACCCGCGATGCAAATGCAGGGGATGCCCACTGGCATTAGGGGAGCAGATGAGCTGGGGCACAAAACCCCAAGCCTTGGGGTGCAAGCCCAGCCTCCAGGGATGCAAATCCACAACCCCTGGGGGTGCAAAACCCCATCCCCCGGGCTGCAAATCTCCAAGCCCCAAGATGCAAAACCCCAGCCCCGTTGTTGCGAATCCCCAACCCCCGGGTGCAAACCGCCAGCCGCCGCGGTGCAAAACCCCAACCCCCGGCATGCAAAACCCCAACCCCCGTGA
>VXAL01001142.1:222029-275792 GCA_013399475.1 Chauna torquata | reverse complement strand
GAGGCAGCCGCAGCGCCCGCGGGCTCGGCCAGGGCTCCGTGAATGGTGCCGGGGGTCTCCCAGCGCCCTAGCCCGGGGTGCCGGCACTTACCGGCAGCGACCGGCCCCTCAACCCGGCTCCGGAGCCCGCGGCCGGGGGAGCCGCCCCGCCCCGCCTCCCGGAGCCACCTCCCCGCGGGCTGGGCTGAGGGGCCGGGGCTCCCCCTCCGGAGCCGGGGGCTTCTTTCCCGCCCCGAGGCCCCGGTCCGCCGGCGCCGCGGCCTGCAGGGCCTGGCTGCCCCTCTGTGGCACCTGCTGTGTAAAAATAGCGGGTTTTTTGGCACTGCTGTGTAAAAAAAAAGAGGGTTTTTGTTGTCCCCTGCTGTGTAAAAAGAGCAGGTTTTTGCCCCCGCTGTCTAAAAAAAGCGGGTGTTTTTTTGGCCCCTGCTGTGTAAAAAGAGCGGGGTTTTGTCCCTGATGTGTAAAAAATAGTGGGGTTTTGCCCCTGCTGTGTAAAAATTGTGAGGTTTTGGCCCTTGCTGTGTAAAAAGAGCGGGGTTTTTTGACCTCTGCTGTGTTAAAATAGTGGGTTTGGGCCCCTCCTGTGTAAAAATAGTGGTTTTGTTTGTTTGTTTGTTTGTTTGTTTGTTTTTCCACTGTTGTCTAAAAATAGCAGTCCTGGGGGGGAGAATTGCATCGGGAGGGCTGGCAGTGTTGTGAGGTGAGCCCGCTTGTTTCCCTGACCTCACTGGCGGTGTCTGGAAGCTGGGCAGCAGCCCGTCCTCAGGGGAAACACGGCTAACTGTGCTCCTCTGAAAGCTGGTGTCCTCCTCCCAGTGCGGGTCTGGGCGTGGAGCCGTGGCTGGCACCTCTCGCACCCTGCCTTCAGCTCTGTGCTGTGGTAGAAAGTGAACTCAGCAAGGAAGGGTCAAAAAATCTGGTGCTTTGAGAGCTTGGGTGTGAAGAACACAGGTCTGGTGTGTGTGCACCTCGTCCATGGCTGGTGTCCTGAATCAAGCCCCAGGTCCTACAGCCAAGCTCCTACACCAGCTCACCTGCACGCTTATTGACCATCACCAAAAGCTGCCTTGCCTCTCTCACCAATTTTCCAAAGGCAGTTACTAAGGCTTTGGACCATGGCTTCACCCATCACAAACATCCTTGGAGAATTTTCTCAAAGAGTCTGGAGAGAAAATGTCTTGAACAGGATTGGTGAAATATAAAGAAACCCAGATGTACTGTCGTCTCCCTAGCACAGCTCAGCTCTTGGCTGGACATCGGTCTTCTAGGTTTCAAGCTTGTGCTTGACATTGATTATCAAACTGGGATAGATGAGCAAGTTTGGAACATTTTGTGTCGTATTTATTGCTTCAGAGATAGCAGATTACGCTTTAAAAGTAATAAAGTCTGCTTTAAATGATGCTTTTCCACTTCAGCAGTGAAATAAAACAGAAAAAGAAAGAAATGCAAAACAATTTGTGTCACACCCAAACACCATCTCATCTCTGTATTTTCCTTTAATAATATTGGATGAAATACTCTGTATAAAAGCGGAGAAATAAGACATGCATGGATCAGAGTATTTTGTGAATCTAGATTGATTTCATTGCTTTAGTCAACAGAAACTTCTATGCATTTCTAAAAAGTCAGTTTTGCCATCTTCTAAGGAAAATAACATTATTGTGTTTAAAGTTATCTTTCAATTTTCCTTTTGTTTAAAAAAATGGCTGTCATAAAACTTGAAATCAGAACAAAATATTTTGTTTCAGGTCACCTGGAGGAAAGTTGTAGGGTACGGTTTGCCAGCTCTCTTGGCAAGCCAAGCTCTTGAAGCCACATTCTGGCCTCCTGCCTCCTGCCGTCAGTGCCACTGAGCCAAGCAGGAGCACCTCGCTGGGGAAGACAGCAAAGGGGAGGAAGTTAAAAAAAAATAATTTAAGGACTGAGGGTTTTATTAAAAAAGCATGTACCAAACTCTGTTATTTCTCCAGTGCTGAAAACCAAACATCAACAAATAGAATGAAATTATATATGTATATGCATATATATAATACAGAAATAAGAAAAAACTTATTTTTTTAAGTAATGGCTAGTTTATCTTTTTTTGACAGAAACTTCCTGAAGCGTGCTTTTTCTTCTTCTCAATGTCATTTGAATTTATAGCACAAAAGCAGTTTGAAAAACCTGAAAGAACCTGCCTCTGTCAATAAATTATAGTTAATTTATCATTATTATGGGTCAGATTTAAGCATGTAGGTACTTGGTTGGATGGGAGCATTAAATGCCTACAACTTGGGCTCACGGCACCTCCTGTTACTGTCTGTGTTACCCAGAGGTTTGCAACCTGTCTGGGTACGCAGAACATCGTTCTGGCTCACTTCAGCCAGCTACCATTATTTTCCTCTCACAGTGGCTTTTTTTATCTTCATGTAATCTAGGAAGACTGTCAGACTTGAAGAATAGAGTTTTTAAGGAGTAGAGAGTAGTAATAAAGGCTTGCAGGTCTTCAAGCATGATAGCACCGATCCCAAAAACTAACAAAAAAAGATAGATAACGGTAAGAAGGTGAAGAAAGTGGTTTAGGACAACGTGCTGCAAATGCTGTGTCAACCACTAGTAGTAATGTCGTTTGTGATCGATGTCACCTACTGGCATGTCGCAAGCCATCAAAAAAACACAGCAAAATTTTGCATTTATTGGGATTTCTAGAATACTGTAAAGCAGGAAAAGATTCATATGGGTTGTTGAGGTTTTGTTTTTACCTTATATGCCAGGCTATCTGGAAAGGGAGGAGTCAGGAAAAATGGAATTTAATTGACTTTCTCATCTTGGCAACAAGAAGAGAAGTAGGAAATGTCCACTCCAGAGTCTTTTACATATCAAAAGCAGCCTGACCTCAGAAAATCCGGACAGTGATAGAGCTGCATTCATGCAGACACCGAGGTAGAGCCAAAAGTAGAATGCAACAAATCTCTTTAAATTGCCAAATAAGAAGGTATGGCGTGTGGAACACCCAGGAAAAAATTGAGGCTTCATTTGCCCTTGATACCAACCTGGAAAGTGTTGGGAAAACCCCTGTGAAGGGGAAGCCGTTGTGAAGAAGGACCTCAGATGAATATGTTAAGTTGCCAAGTGGCAGGATGCAAGGAAATGCTTTCAAGGCTTCGGCAGTGAGGACACAGCCATGGCACATGATAACCTCATCAAACAAGGAGATCTGCCAAAGGCATAGAAAATAACAAATAAATAAATTTAAAAAAAAAAAAAAAAAGAAAATCATGTAGGACTGGTTAAATAGGCCCGGAGGAATGTCGGGTTTGTTGTGTGTTTTCTCTTCCCTTGTCTTTTTAGGGGGAGCCTGGCACGATGGTACGGCCCCTTGTTCAGCATCGCTCTTGGGGCAGCTGCATGAAAGGTAGAAGGCAGAAAGGAGCATTTGCTTTCCTGCCTGTCTTGATTTAGCCAGGTTTGAAGCTGTACAAACAGTCACCTCTATTATAAACTGACAACTTTTTAATAACTTGGCTGATTGACAGGGCTTCTGAACAGAAGCCACCAAAGACGCTTGCTAACTACTGTTTTTCTAGCAGCACTACAGATCAGAGGCAGCTGCCTCTGGGATGTGCTCTCTGTCAGGTTGCATAGGTGTGCTGTGCTTGATGTCTGTGTAAGTGGTGTTAGTCATCGGCTCCAGCACCGAAGTTCCTTTGACACACGATACCTGCTGGGCTCCTGGCTGTGCTTTTTTGATATCTTACGTGGTGTTGTGTCTGAGACATTTCTTGTTCTCAATGAATTCTCTCTGACAATTTCCTTTTCAACTTTCCCTCGTCAGACCCCATATATTTATGTTTTCTCTTTCAGGTGGGGTTGGTAAGCCTTCTAGCTCGACACATTCACCCCTAAGATGAACGCTGAGGGATTACTCCTGTTGCCATTCGTCCATGCTGCAGGCATTCAGCTCGGCTGTTCTACTCTGCTTCTCTGCTCCTAGAAGTGATCTCACTCTTCTCCAAAAGCTGTGTAGGGGATACACACTCCTAATATTTCCTCTCTCAATTGTATCTAATTTATATTTTTGAAATAAATTGTATGGAATGACATGTAGCCCATATCATTCTGCTGAAAAATCAGGATCCTCCTGGTTTTCAAGGAAACTGGAAATCCCCAAAACATTCCCAGTGAAATCCATGGGAGTTACTGGAACCTAGGGTGGAGTTTATCAGACATTTATTATCACAGCACCCATTATTTCAAAGCAGGAAGAAAGATATATAGTTATGGAATTATAGACGAATAAAAGAAAATAACGGCAAGTGTTTGTATGCATCAGGAGGTTTTTATGGAGGTGCCCAACATTTTTCATCCTATAGGGCAATTTTGGGTTGAATTGAGTGGATGAATCCCACTTGGAGAGGAGAAAGGGCACTTGTCATTTCAAAACCTCCAAACCCAAACCTGAAAATATAGTAGAAGTCTCCCATCCAAGTGCTGATCCACCCCAGCCTTTACTGGTTTTGGGGATGCAAACTCATCTGAGTGGACAGCTGCAATGCCGAACTGGGCAAAGATGAGGGCGATTTTGTGGTGGGACTCCTGAAGTGTAGTCTGTGTGACTCGTGTTAAAAGGACAGTGTATCCTTGGTAGCTTGTTGTTCATGAAAATGAGTTTTAAAATCCTTATTCTTGTATTCTACCTGCGTTTCTCATTGGTACAAACGAGCAAGTTGTGGTTTCCATATGGACTTGTCATTGTTCTCCCCATACCTCTGCTCACAGCCCTTCAGCTGCAGGGCTGTACGTACTGAACCAAGTTAATTAACATATGGGGCTATATATCCAAATCCTGCTCTATTATGGATTCTCCCTTGAGCTATGGAAGAATTTGAGGCTTGTAAGCTGCAAAAGCTTATTCAGAAACAGAAAAGGCATAGCACTGCCCTTGACTTGTAATGGTGACAGCTCCTGAACACTCTTCTACTTAGTGTTTGAATTGTTTGGTTTTGCTTCATTTCAGCTCAGCCAAACACAGGCATTACTCTGCGTGGCAGTGAGCAGCTCCAGCTGAATCTTCATCTGACACCTTGAGGAGACCCTGGGCATTTTATCCCATGCTGTCAGATCACAGTCCTCGCACATTGACTGACAATCCAACAGACATAGTTATTCCTGAGATATCCTGTAATTCAAATAGAGGTATCTAAGACTGGCAGGAAAATATCGCTGAGTTTACGTGAAAGCAATCATGATTTTTACAGTAGGACTAGCTGTTACATATCAAGAGGCTTTCTGGGAACTTTGGTTAGCTTGCAATGAAACATCTATGCATCTGCCGTATACTCTCATGAAATTGTTTACTCACATCTCTGAAGTGGCTTGTTTATCTCTGTGTAGCTGCTGGGCAGATGCCTTGTATTTGTGTGGGAGATTTCTCCAGAAATATGGTGGTACTTCTAAGCAAAATGTTTTTACCTGTAAAAGGGCATGTCCTAGTTATCAGATGGTCAGCTTTTCAACATGGGCACACTCTTTTCCCTTGTTTACACCACGGCACTTTCAACTGCGGATCACCGTGTTTTGCAAACAAAAGCCCATTGTCAAGAAGGAGCTTTGGTATTTTTACCCATATGTTAATGAGCAATAAACCAAGACCCAGTGAGTAAGACCGACGTTCCCCAAAGTGCCCTCTGATCCTAAGTGCCCAGATTGGGATACCTAGGCTGGGTTTGCAGGAGAGTTGTGTAACTTAGTCTTGTGTGCGCATTGAGTTCTCAAAGCCTTTCGAGAATTTCAATCCCAAGAGGTATCAAGGCACTCAAACTGAGTCATCAGAAGTGAGTGGACATTTTTGTCAGCCTCCATCGCTTGCTGAAAGCTGCGTAATGAATCAGCATCAAGGTCTGAAACAAAGGTTCTGTGTGTTAACTACTGTGCTGTGTCTAATGTGAGGGCAGGGAGTTGCAAAGGCTTTCATTGGCCTTGGAAGGAAAGACCACCAGTGCCAGAACGATACACAGTGTCCTGAGTGGGAGGAAAGCACTGAAGGCCCACAGACAAAACCACCGGAGGAAGAAGACAGTAAATCCTGCACAGTGTGTCAGGGTGCGGTACCTATTTAAATAGCTGCAGAATTTTTACTTGCTTCCAGCAATTCTGTTTCATGGCTCTACTATGTATTTCTAGCAACAGCAGTGAAATTATTTTATAAATCTCTGGGAAAAAGGTCATCTAAGACACTTATCATGAAAACCTCTTCTCAGGCTGAAATAAGTTGCCAAAGAAGATTTTATTTTCCCTTTCTATTATTTTCCTGACAAACTGGACAAGGGCTGTTTTCTCTTGTGCTGAAAAATCTAATTATATACATACATAAAAAAATAGAAGGTACTAACCGTTTGTCTCGCATGACTCACCACTGTCTTTCCAAATGTCATCAGTGCTGGCAAGCAAACTACAACCACGAAACACATTAGTGTCTCACAAGGCTGCTTGGCTTGATTACAGGCTGACAAGGATTAGTCTGAGTAATTGGGAGGAGATGGGAGGAAGATTTCACTGGACATCAGGGATTACTGTGTGCTACAAACATTGCAGAAGAGAAACCACTAAAAGACAGGCCAGTGCCTTCAATGGCAACCCTTATAGCAGGGTGTTATGGTTTCTGCAACCCAGAAGACATGAGGAAATGGAGCATTGTCCAAGTGGAAGAGGAGACACCCACATTGGCAACACTTAAGAGCAACAATGTCTTGAACACAACCATTCCCTGGGTATGGTTTTTTCTCATACACTCTTGTACATCCTGTAGCTGCAGCAGCCACAGAGATCAAACCCCAGACCTACTCCTACCAAATATCTGCTATCATAACTTGAACTTCTTGCCCTAGATGGGTCTCGGGAAGCATGTTGAACGGAACAACAAGCTCCACTTGTATCACAAATGCAAGCTGAGCAGTCCTTTGGGGCTGCCCTGCCTTAATCGGGCTCTGCAGTTCTAACTCAGGAAGTCAGATTTAGCTTTACATCTAAAATAAAGGACTGTGAAGCCATAACTTTGGCTTCCTACTTTAAAATAAGAAGTGGAGTCCTCTCTGGATTACATCTTCATTGGCATCTCCTGTGGAGGAGTGAGGCTGATGCCTGGAAACCCTGCTCCGGACCAAGTGGGAGGAGGGCTTCCAGCGTACCTACAGTGAGACCCTGATGTCCTCACCAGGCTGCAGCTTCTCACACGGCTGCAGATGGTGCTGCACAGAAAATGCATTTTAAGTCCTCACAGCCCCCGCTGGAAGATCAGGGTCTTGCTAGGAAGCACAGCACAACTTCGTCTCTGTCCTGGGACTACATGTGTCCGGGCAGCCCAGCGCCAAGAGAAGCATGTTGGGCTCAGTAGAAGAGGGAGCCAAAAGATTAAGTCTCAAGCTCAGAGCATCAGATCCAATAAATCTCCTACAGACAAGCTTTACCCCCCCAAAAATCAAAGGTACCTCTGAAAGCGCTGGAGAACTTTGAAGAAATGCATTCCTCCAGAGTGGGGTGGGCAGAGTATTTCTGAAACTCAGTTTTTCCTAAACACGCTTCCTAAACTGTCATGGCACAGATTTGCTGACAACTCTTGTGCCAGGGCCTGTCTGCTCCAACAAGAACCATCGTTGCTTATGTTTTATAGTCCTATTTGAAAATGCATCCTCTCGCTGTTTAATTTCCCATCCGCGGAGCCCAGTGCCCGGCCTCATTCACATGCACAGCGTTTCCAGCGCGGTTCAAGCCAAGGCTGGCTGCTGAGCTGTGAAACGTGCGTTTTCACTCTGCCGGCTCCTTCCGATGTGCCTGGAGCAAAGACTTTATCTCTTGGTGACGTCAGGATGGTACTGCCTGATCTTCAGTAAAGACTCGTGGTAGAAGACTACTAATCAAGAAAAAGTACTCAGGTAGACAGGGAAACTGCAGAAAGTAAAAGAACTAGACGTGATGCTTTTTTGGCATTAGACCATTGTTCTCTGACCTTCCTATGCTACGTTGATATATCACACTCTCCTCTGCAAACAGCTGCGTTATGTTTTTGTCATTCAGTAAATATAAATGTAGTTTATTTTTAGCTTTAATTGAATATCTCTTTTCAAATCTTATCACTGCCCACCCAGATCAAGTGGATTAGACATAAATACAAACGTAACATAGATTACATTATGCTGAAGAATACAGCAACAGCAAATTAATAATCTTTTTTCCAAGGCATTTCATCCTGAATCCAGGAGAGACCAGAGACTTGTTTACTGATGTGATTCATAGCTGAAGAATAAAAAGTTGTCTGGCAAGGCTGATATTTCACATTTGAATATGTATTTTCACCTGAGGATCTCAAAATATTTACAAATCATAAAGCCTGACCTACACAAATTTTCTTTGAAGCAAATAACCTCATTTGATTAAGAACAAGATTTTTCTTCCACAGTACCTCTTAATAAAATCACACAGTTACACAATATTTTAGAGCTTTATAACTTAATTCCCTTGCCAATACAGAAAACAACTTTTACTAACTTCAGTAACTTTGTGATGCTAAATCCACAGAGCATTCATATATAAAAAACAACATCACTTGTCTTGGGCTTAACTCATGCCCTAAGATGCCTTGCAGCTCCATGGGTGGAAAGTTGAACAGAGCAGTCCAAGCGTTGCTGTTCCACCGGAAAGTGTGGGATAATTGCCCACAGTTGTGCTAAGAATACACACCTGGTCTGAATACCTATGAAAGTGTTTGTCGAAGTGAGGATGTGTTTAAACTAGCAGAATGAGAAACATGCTGCTTCACTTTGATGGGAAATCAAACTCTGGCCGTGGTATTTTGCTCCAGAGGTAAGTAAGCCTTGGGGAGATGGAAGGAGCATGTGTTGGAAATTAGATGTTGTACTCCAAGGATTTTTTTTTATTATTCAGTGTGTGAATCTTACTGGGTCATAAAATCTGGATGACAAGAGAAGGGCTGAGGTATAAATGCAAGGTCAGCGAAGGAAGGTAAAAGATGAAGCTGCCTGGGAGCCAGCAAGAACCGTTGCACACGCTGGTAAGTTGTTAAGGGCGAGCGTGCCAACACCTCCCGGCCCCTCCGCTGGGCTGCCCAGTGTGTGCACGGCTGCTGGGTCTCAGAAGGAGCAGGAGAGAGGGAAACCTGTTTTCATAGGTTATACCGTGAAAGAGGCTGAGCAGGGGGTAAGGCATCTCGTCTGCTAAGAAGATGAACTACTATGAGCTGGAATACGTGGCTTTTTAGGAACAGAACAAACATCCATCTAGTCAAACCTTGTCCTTTCCAGGAGCAAATGTAAAGCAAGAGGGGAAGGGAATGTAAAACTATGGTATGAATTACTTTCTCTAGCCAATAACTTAATGAGCAAAGTCCAAAAATGTATTGCTGTTGACTTCTGTGTCAGGCTGTGTACCAAGGATCCCCAAAGACCTCCCTTCACAATAATAATCTCCCAGCTTTCCACTGCCTGATCTGGAATACTAAAACATAAATTTACCTACTTTTCATTTATTCTGTTTTTCATGGTTGGCTCCAGCTCTGGTAATCTGATCTTAATGGAGTTTGGAAATCTTTAATTCTGCTGAACGCCTTTGTCATCTCAATGAGAGAATATGCAGTTTTCTCCCATTTCCATTTTACATGCTTTTGGTGTTTGAGCTTCTATCACAAACATATCTGAGAAGGAGTATACCAAGATATGATATAGATATTTATAAATATATATGTGTGTGTGTGCTAAAAAATCACACATACTTAATAACAGTAGGGTGGCTACATTATATCTTTCAGTCAAAAGACTGCTTTCAGGGGAAATCAGGCTTCACCATTACAGAGCCAAAGTTACGATTTCTGTAATAAATGGAGCAATATTCTTCGTCCTCTGCTTTCTTCCATGAATTTTACTCCCATCCTTGAGAGAGCAGAGCGCTAGAGTAAAAGCCTGTATGATTTAGAGTCTGCATTGGGTCTGCGGTTGCACTGCACTCAAATCCCCTTGTCTGCACACAACAGAAAGCTTCCCACCAGCGAAAAACACTGAGGGCAAGAGCTGAAATTCTCATCAATGCATAATTGTCAGTACCAAAGAAGAAGGCACCCAGCTCCGGGAGTGGTTCTCACAGTGCAGATCTAGGCACCTTTGGAAAGATTCTTCTCTGTAGTGACCAGAGCAGATTCTGGAAGTGAAGAGAGTCCAGCTCCAAGCCTTTTGCAGTCTTTCTGGGTTTTATTAAGTGATTATCTATTGGAAAATTCACCAGTACTAAAATACCTGTCTCTAGGGCTTTTGCCATTTAAAAACTTGAGTTCCCTAGGCACCTAGCTGCGGCGTCTTGCTTTGTTTCTTTCTGGTCCTGTGAAATTTGCCTTTTTGGCCACAGCACAGTCCGGGTCAAGAGGAGCCCGAGGAGTCCTGTTGAGTCTGGTGTGTGAAGCCGGGGCACCTTCCCGGGGGTGAGGGAGAGAGGTTTCCTTTCCACCACAAGCCTGATTCTCCCTGTAGATGTCTTTTACACTAGATTATTACCCAAAAGTCAGCTGCTCCCTCCATCTCTGTGCATCCTAGACATGCTGCGTATGGTTTTTAAAGGTTTTAAGTGCAGACTTGGCTTATTTATGAATTCCCAGGCAGCATCAGTCTAGAGATAAATATCTAGGTGTTTACCCAAAGCCACAATGTGGGTTTCTCTAGACACGCACAGGAGGATTTTAGGTTTCTAAGCAAGTTTTCCTGATAGAAATCCCCCAGGACAGGTGTCTGACATCTCAGGCGCTTGCTCTTTGGCTGCTTGGCTTTCAAGTTTAAATTCTGCTGAAGCTGCACTTGGATTTTTTGTCAATGGGTCTGCTCCAATGTCTAGTGGAGCTGCTGGAGCAGGCTCTACACAAAGCCTCTTTCATTGCTCAGAGGAGGTATTTGCCTGAAGGTGTTGCCCATACCCACCACGGAGGCACAAAGGCAACGATGGCCACGCTGGGCTGCGCAGGATCAGTGCCCCACGTTCCTCCCACCACATCCCTTGCTGGTTTGCCAGGGGACTGCTGGTGTGCCCACACCAATACTTGTTCTAGACAAAATCAGCTGCTAAATACGGAACTGTCAGCTACATTGGAGCTGACCTGGGTCATTTGGACTGAACTGCCCAGAAAGCTCTCACAGATAGCTCAGCTGGAAGGGGGAAGAGGAGGGTTCTGAGCAGCTGGTGAGAGGTACTCCTCTTCTGTTTTCAAAGGTGGATGCAGAGTTCACATCTCTCCACACTCTCAAGGCCTTTTAACCCAATTGGACAACGTATGATAGGGGCAGTATTTCTTCTTAAATACAAGCCAGGCTGTGTTGATTTATTTGACACTGACTTATGGTAGATAAATACAATTTATGCTAGGTAAATATAGGTTGGATTCAAAGAATTGGTATCCAGACTCCTTATGTTAACAGTTCTACTGAATCAGTTTTAATCAACTTTGATAAGTAACATCTGAATATGGAAAACAGATATAAGCAAGAGCTCGGGCTGTAAGATGTTCTGACACCTTTTCTTTTCTTTGCAAAACTACCCTTTTCTGATTGTGGTGACAAAGTTGTGGTTTGCCCTTTAGATCTAAGGTGACACCATCCATAGCCACAGAGCCAGCGTTCGTAGAAGAGACACATCCACTAAAGCAGATCAAGGACAGAATGAGCTTCAGACTCCCCGAGGCTTTGGCTGGAGACACTGTCATGTTTGAGCCTACTTGCTACCACTGCCTGAAGCAAAGCTTTACTCTCTCCATCATACCACTCAGGCTGTGCAGCTCTTTCCTTTCAAAGTCAGGAGAGCCAACCCAAAGAAATCACAGCCGTGCACTGTGGGTCCTTCCCTCCTCCCACTGGGCTGAACACCAAAATGCTTCAACTTCAGCAAGATGGTATAAGCAGACCTTAGTTTGGAAGAAGACCTGGGGAGGTTGCTTTATTTTTTTATTGTACATTTGCATTGTACATCTGCAACCTCTTGCAGAGGACCAGGCAGGCACCTCTGCCCTCATCACAGCAAACCCAGGAGCAGGATGCAGCCCAGCAGTAGGCAATTTTGGGAAGACTTTCTCAGCTCTCAACTCTTTCTCAACTCTTTTTGAGAAGGAGTTAAGCAGGACTTTTCTTGCCTTTATCTTCATAACAGACCTGATGTACTCTTCATGCATTACCACCTCACAGCAAGAACCTAAGTTCTGCAGAGTATGTATCCAGCTGTCCTGATGGGGTCTTGGTATCCCACTTGGTCCTGTCTCAAAATCAATAGAAAAAGAATCTCTTTATGGAGAAATAGAAGCTTGACAAAAACAGAAATGTGTGCTCTCATCATATTTCCTTCTGCATGGTCTGCTCAGCGGGGACATCTGTGCACATAGGCAGGGACGTGCTAATTCAGAGATACAGATTCAAATCAGAGAAGATCAGTGGTGTCTCTGTCACTGGTGGGGTGTGGGTTCATCCAGAATGGGAGTTTATTTTTCAAGATGTTCTGCTGAATATCCTTTTGAGATAAGTGGCTAACTCAGGAGCTAAACTACATGGGAAATTGTCTGAGCAGCAGGAGGTGAGGGCTGGGTGGCTGGGCAGGTGTGGGAGGACACCCTACTGTGAGGGCTGAGGAGACCTTCCCATTCTTCTGCCAATCAAGAGAGCAGCTCACCTGGTGCCGCTGGCAGAGCACCTCCGGCAGCCTGTGGGCAGTCTGACATGAACCAGTTGGAACTGGCTACGTTTTGTAGAAACTTGTGGCCAATAATTAGCGCTCATCCCTTAGAACTCAGACCGTGGCTGAAGGAGAGTCCCATGGCTCGAAATTTGAATCCCGTGTTGCACCAGGAACAAAATGAGGAAAACAACCTCAGCTGAAGCCATCATGGGGACAGCCAAGACTGCCACAAGCTGTATAAGTGGCGGCAGGAGGCTGCCGGCTTCAGCTCTGATGCCTCTAAGAGATCGACAAGTCCATGAAATAGCGCAGGGAGAAACTGAACACTTCTCATTCAAGAGGTTGAATTTAAAGCACTTGCAATTCTTTGCTGTGTTAATGCTGAGCGATAAGTACCTTCCTTGTGTTTCTGACATGCCAAGATCAGACCCCGCACGGGGCAGAGCTCTGGCTTTTTGGCTGTATGTGGCTACAGGGCAGGATCTCTGCCCCTCCTCTCTGGTCTCTGCTGGGCGAGCTCCTGAGGTTGGTGCACAAAGCCCAGCGGGGACGGTCAGCAGAGAATTAGCTGCAAATCAAGTCCTCAGATAGAGGATGCTGCAAATCCCAAAGCTACATCCCGGGGAACACGTCCCTTCGATGGGTCATCAGGTGTTAGCCTACCGGATAATTTTTCTAGATTATTTCAGAAGATTAAGAGGGATATCAAGCTGGCATTTCTGATCATTGTTTTTTTCTTCTTCTTCTTCTTTTTTATAATGTTCATGTTACACAGAACATTAATGGAGAGTAGTGTGTGCTGTTCCTTTTTTAGTGAAAACACAAGATGTCCTCAAAGGCTGCACTAATTAGAGCGGTTCAAGCTCTTTCCAGTGAGATGACTGCCTGGGAAATGCTACTCCATTAAAAAGAAGAAAAGATATTATAGAAATATAGATAAGAAAAATCTCTTGGGGAACAGAAGCCAAAAGAGTTTCTAGCAACAGAACAAAACCCTGACCTAGTGCAGGGTCCCCCCACTGCCTCGCTCAGACCCGGCTGTCCTGCCCGCTGCCCTCCTGGCTGTTTGACAAGTCTTGGTTTTACTTTGTGTCATGTTAAAGCCTTTACTTCTTGGTAAAATAAAATCCTATTTTTCTGGCTAGTGCTTGTTACAATGGCCTCAAGGGAGCTTTAAATGTTCATTTACTTTACCAGGGTTCAGAAATACTTAGCTCAAGCCAATTAAGTTTTTAATTAAACGTGCATTAGGAGGAGAACGTTGCACATGAAATTTCTTCATATCTTTTTTAACAGGCATAGCAATCAGTAAAGTTTGGCAACCCCTGCATTGCAATAAGTTAAAGCCCAAGAACGCTTTTAATGTTCGCTTGTGAATTGCATGACTCACAAAATTGAAGATCTCAGAGCAGAAACCTGCAACTCTATTTCTTTTTCCCAGGGTGTTGATTTATGTATCGATCATATTCCCCAGGTTCCTCTGATAGCAAGGCTGTCATTTAAAAACTAAGCAGTGTTTCATTTGTGGGCACTGTGCTTCTGTGGATTGCCAAGCCAATATATGCAATTCTGCAGCTCGGCTGTTAAAGCAGGAGCGTGTTGAGTAATTGATCTGCACCAGCATCCTCCGCCACTTGCGTGATAATAACAGATATTTTTAAAAGATTGGTCTGGAAAACTAGAATGACCCTGGCCAGAAATGCCTGAAGTGATCCGAAACAGAAGGACGTGCTCGAAATATGTGTTAGAGGCTCCTCTGTGCAATGTCTTGAGAGCGTTTAGATATCTGGTGTCCAGAAGAGGTGGCTGATGAGGCTGATTTTAAAAAAGGCCTTGGTCTACTTAGTGCACAAAAACCTCGTACCAGTGGGACAGCAGGTTACAGAAAGCACTTCTGGCAGCAGGATGAGTGTGAAACCCAGCCTTTCGTGCTTGGTAACAGGGAAAGGGAAATGTTTTTCTGAATATTCATAAAGCTGTTTGCAGGTAGACTGCTGGTGCCAGAAACAGAATGTGCAGAACATTTTAACAATTAGTTATAGAATTAGGATTAATTTTAAAATTAGGATTGATTAGGATAAAATCAGTTATAGAGTTAGGATCCTCTTCCTCTGTCATACAGACAGCTCCGTAGAGACCCTTACTACCAAAACCATGGCATGCACGGATTTCCAGTGCTGGCTAGGTACAGCTTTCAAAAGAAAAAAAGTCCCATTAAAATGCAAAAATCTTTTTAGTTTCGTTGAAAAGTAGATAATCTACGGTGAAAAATAACTAGTTCTAAAGCAAAGATGGGGGCATTTTATAAGGATAAGTTAATCTCAGGCGAAATTGCTTTTCTGTAGGACTGAATCCATGTGAAAGTAATAAAGGGAAAATCCAGTGCTCACGTCTTCTCAGAGAATAAAAATATCAGTCTGTGAAGATTTTCTGAACTCCCTGGTAAAGAGCTACCCAGCAGTCCCTCTCCATTGGCTCACAGTGTAACATAAAATAATGAAAATATGTTACCCCAGCCATGCAAAAATTCATTGCAGAGGCAGAAGTGGGTCATTGGAGGCAAGGAATTAGCAGCAGAGGCAGCGCTCACCCAAAACATGCTCCCGAGGTACCCAGGAGAGCCTATGAATTTCCGCCAGCGCAGACTAGGAAATGTATTGATTGGCTTCGAGTGTAAGATTAAAGAAGCCACAGTTGTCCGTAAGTAATTTACGGGTTACTGGTGATGCTGTCACACTTGCTCTTCCTTCTGAAGTGACGTCCTTCTCCCGTGGTTCACCGTCATCCCCGTCAGTGATAAATGCAGTATAAAAAATCTGGGGCTGGAGCCAAGCTGTATTTTTTCATTTAAAACTTTGACACGTGAAAAATAGCCTGTTTTATCCTAGTGCTCTGATTTTAAATTTACCCTTCCCATTCTGTGCTTAAGGGAAAAAGCCTTTATGATTTTTAAAGATTTAATTTCCTGTTATTCATAATTTTTTATCCCTTTAAGTGGGACTCATTGGTACCTTTTTCAAGTTGGCAAAAACACCAGAAAAAGGGAAACCCAAAGAATTTTTGTTTCTAAACTGAGAAACAAATTTGTTTGTTTTTTTTTTTGGTTGTTTTGTTTTGTTTTGTTTTTAATCTGATAGCAGATAGAAACTAGCACTGGTGAACAAATGAACAGAGTAAACTTTTAAGATGCTTTCCTCCATCATCCACGTGCCAGTTCCTCCCAACCACAGCTCTCACCGCCCGATCCTAGCGAAAGGAGACAACGCTGGCTGAGCTGCATGGAAAAGGCCATGAACTGCAGGAGAGGAACTGAACCAAAGCAAGAGGGTTTGGACAGCCATCCCCTGTCCCAGCCTCTGTCTTCTCAGTGGGTATTCAAGGTGAGGTCCTGTCTGAAAGGTTTGTTCTGAGTATCAGTCCCAAATGAGAAAATTGGGGTGATACCCTAAATGTGAATTATAGATGGGCTTAGAGCATCCCCAAAGAGGAATTAGGATCCTCTTCCTCTGTCGTACAGACAACTCCCTAGAGACCCTTACTACCAAAACCACAGGCATGCATGGACTTCCAGTGCTGGCTAGGTACAGCTTCCAAAGCCACAATTTGGACTTGCGTACCTAAATCTCTTTATGGCTTTTCTTTACCATCCCTTTAATCCCTTTTCTTTTTCAGGGTGTATAGTGATAGGACAAAGGGTAATGCTTTTAAACCAGAAGAGGATAGATTTAGATTAGACACAAGGAAAAAATTCTTTACTTTTTAGATACTGGAGCAGGTTGCCCAGAGAAGCTGTGGATGCCCCATCCCTGGCAGTGCTCAAGGCCAGGCTGGATGGGGCTTTGGGCAGCCTGGTCTTGTGGGAGGTGTCCCTGCCCATGGCAGGGGGGTTGGAACTGGGTGCTCTTTAAGGTCCCTTGCAACCCAAACCATTCTGTGACTCTATGATTCTGTGATTCTGTGGCATAAGCATTGACCTCTAAGTCACTTGGACACTTTAGGACGCAACCCACATTAGAAAGTGCATTTTCAACATTGTTAAAAAAAAAGAAAGAAAGAAAGAAAAAATTTTCCTTTTTTTTCCTGCAGGAATCTTTTAGCAAATGCAGCAGGCAGTGCCTGCCAAGCGTGGTCAGCTGGGATGTCAGCTGGGGATGAGCAAGTACCTGGGAGGAATCTGATGGAGTCTGCAGGTCTCCTATAGGCACTTGGTGACCTGTTCACAAAAACAACCCGTATCTCCACACTAGGAGAATTAGATTGTTTTTGTGAGACCCACAGAGAAATACCTGCTCCTCCATGGCATCTGCAGTCTGCCCGTGACACACGTTAGTGCCGTATATAACACAGTGTGTCCTCAGTCCTACAAGCAATGGCCAAGGTGCTCACTACAGCTTGGAAAAACCTGGAGGAAAACAAGCCATGAGTCTCAATGGGAATGCATGAAGGATTTAAACTTGCTTACAGTGCTATTGCTTATCCTGAAGATGCTCCTGGGATTCCTGGAATAAGCTGAAGGCCCCAGTGAGATCTACGGTAATACTGTGTTATCTGTGTGGAAGCTCCCAGCTAGGCATTAGACCAAACCGATTGTTTTGTTATGTATTGTCACATGGCATCCTCATGAACCAAACCAAAAGCCAGGGGGGTTTAATCTTGTATTCTCCGTGTGAAAGGCTGAGGCTTCAGCTTGTCCTTGGCACAATAAATAGACTTACTGAAGCAGGTGCTTTATAATTAATAACACTACTTTGTCATTGCAAAATGCCTGCTGACCTGTAATAGGCTTCAGCAGCATGTGTGTGTTGTATGTTTGGTCACAGAATGGGAGGGAAAACGCAGATTTCACGAATTGCCAGCGGAGATTTAAATTTGACTGGTTAATGTCTGAGCTTTCTTCACAAGAAGAGGGACTTCAGTTGTCGTTGTGTGTTGTGCCGTGGGGCCAAGCCTGGCAAAGCAATTAGTGCTAACCTGGAGGCGAAAGGCATGCAGGGCCCACCGCGATGCTCCTGGCATTTCTGGGTATCACCACTGGTAACCGGGAGCAGGAGGTACACTGATGCGCAAGGGATGGATTAAGAGGAGCTGTAATGTGGGCACTTCAGACGCCGGACATCCGGGGTGCAGGGTGCACACTGTTTTTCCTGCCAATGCAGTATTGTGCCTACCACTGGGCTGAGACACAGACACGTAGAAATGTTCATCCATACACGTGTATACACACACAGTGCTGAATAAAAAACGGTCAAAAGCAAACCCTGGCCGCAAGGCTGAGCATCCTGAACTGGCTTTCATCTGCACTAATCAAGGCTAACCCTCTACAGCAGGTTGTCCTGGGGAGCCGTGGAGCAAGCTGCCACTCGGTTAGGTGCACCACGGTGGCCCAGTGCTTCAGCTGACTGCCTGACCCTCTGATTTAGCAGCATAGATGTGCACTCAGGGTTCCTTTCAACTCCATTCTCCATGATTTGTTGAAATGTGGGAACAAAAGAACCTTCATTTTTCACTGCCAGCCCCAGGTCAGGCTATGAATTATTCATAGCGGTCGGGTTTTTGACTGAAAAAGGAACAAAGGAGTGGGTCCCTGCCATGTCCAAGGGGAAAAAAAAAAAAAAAAAACAGTGCTTGAATAGGAAAACATTTATTACAGGATGTGCAGTTACTGTGGAAAACATGAATCCAGGAGCAGCTTTATGAGGAGATGACTCAGACAGTGGTCATCCCAGCAGAGTGGTCAGAACAGCTGGGAATGCAGCAATGGGAAGGCACCTGCATTGCAGAGCTGAAGTGACTCAGTGGGTGATTGTCATCTCCAGCCTCTGATTTCTGTCCTGTCATGCAAGCCCTGTCCCCAGGAGCATCCTCAGTCCATCCAGCCCTTCCTTCCCCAGCAGTCCTGGGACTCTGAAGCTCACCTTCAGGCACTTTCCCCCTCCTCCCCAGGGGTGAAACTGAGGAAAAGAGGGGTTCCTTCTCTGCAGCATTCATTCAGAAACAACAACAACAACAAAAACCTCTTTTTTGGCCACAAAGCCATTGAAAAATTCATATGGATTTCACCATGTGCTAGCATTTTGGGGATGATGCTGACTGTAGGGATAGCTGACTCTGCCCTGGGATAGGTGAGTGGTTAGATTTGGTCAAAAACAAATGGAAAAAGACCGTGGTAATTTTCCAAAAGACCAAGTATTGTCTTTTCTCAAGTCCTTCTGCTTTCCTGCCCTCTCCCTGGAAAACTAGAGCTGTGTCAATGAAAGGAGAAGGCCTGATTCCAGTTCAAAGACCATTCCCAAACTTCTAAACTATAGCAGAAATGCCTCTTTGACGTTTTTCCTGCAAAGCATTGTGCCCATGACCGGCTTGAGAAAGAATTGTATAGAAAGCCAAAGCACCAGAGCTAATAGCTGGCATTTCGCATGCTGGCTGCGCAGCTCCATTTGGAATAAAACCCACTTACTTCTTACTAGGCAAACAGAAAACTGATGTGAGCAACACGACTGCTAAATACCTATCATTGCTCGCGTGTTCACTGGCTGGGTTTCAAGACAGCACTGAGCAGTCACAAATACGCTGATATAATGAAGAGTTTCATCACCGGCATCTGACTCAGGCACACGGACCACTGTACAGAGTCCTCCATCATCCTCCTGAACATCATAAGGTCCTTGAAACATCAGGCTCCCTGGGGCAGGCAGCATGCTTGCTGCTGGCCCAGGCACCCTACGAGGACCCTCATCCCCTGCTGTGAGGTCCCCATCTTCTCCCAACATCAAGGTCTTGACTTTTATAAGACGCAGCCCTCAGCCACTGACCTCTGTCCCATCCCTACGTGTTCCATGGACCGACAAGTCCATGTATTCCCCAGCTGCACCAGTTGCTGCTCAACTGTTTTTCTTTCGTTTCACCAGATTTCTGTTTTTGTTTGTTTGTTTGTTTTTGTTTTGTTTTGTTTTGTTTTTCCCTAGGCTTGAAGCAGCTTTTCCCAGCTCTCAAGGTTATACTTCTCCAATGGCCTCAGGGGGTTGTTTGCAGGTCAGGGTCTGATTTCAGCCAGTGTCCCTATTTTTACGGGCTCTGCTGTTATCCCATCTGTAATGCTCCATCACACCTGGTTCCCAGCAGCAGTGCATTCAGCAGGAGCATGTAAAGGAGCCTAGCTCAGTGCAGGGGTCTTGCAAAGCTATCATAAGGCACAGTTAGCATAAAGCCTCATTTTTTTTCAACTGCTATAAAGCCTGATCCTCTCCAAACAAGTAGAAAACCTTCCATGGAGTTCGCTAGCCTTTGGATGGAGCTTTCAGGGTACACGAACCTACCTGTCCCTGCAAGGATACACAACGGTGATCAAGTGGTAGTGAGAAATGCCATCTGATTTTGGGAGCCTGTCTGACACGTACGGTGCAACGTGGCTGATCCAGCCTTCCAGATAAACTAGTTTTGTGCCAGAAGGTGTCGCAACTGAATTCAAGAGGATGTGAGGAGGAAGGGTATTACACATAGCAGCAAATCTCAGCCTGTCTGCTCTTCTACATGACGCTGAAGACAGCTTGATTGAAATAAAATTCTTAAGTGCATGTTTTTTCTTTTTGTATTTGTTCACATCTTTTATATGTGTATTCCTTGGGTAAATACAGGGAAATCTCATACTGTGAACCGAGACTGAAAGCACAAGCAGTTAGTACAGCCAGGCTGGAAGACTCTCAAGTGTTGATTAGAGCAGGAGCTTTCTGATGTGACCATTTGCCCTGCTGACCTACTCAATTAATTGGCTCATTATAAGCAACCCGGCCAGGAGCCATGTCTCATCTGCTGCAATACTTTCCCCAGATATACAACCTAAAGAGAAATAAAATCTGTTTCTTTTTCCTATTGCTTTGGCATCTCATTTTTGCTGTTGAGTAGCACATAGAGCTGTATGGCCACAGCTGGATGTGGAAGGATTAAAAAATGAATTAGCAAATATGATGGTGTGTTTCAGCTTGACATTGTCAAAAAAAAAAAAGAAAGGAAGGAAGGAAGGAAGAAGGAAGAGAAAGAAAGAAAGAAAGAAGGAAAAAGAGAAAGAAAGAAAGAAAGAAAGAAAGAAAGAAAGAAAGAAAGAAAGAAAGAAAGAAAGAAAGAAAGAAAGAAAGAAAGAAAGAAAGAAAGAAAGAAAGAAAGAAAGAAAGAAAGAAAGAAAGAAAGAAAGAAAGAAAGAAAGAAAGAAAGAAAATGATGCTTACAGGCTTAGTTCGACACAAGGTTGACTCCTCCTGAGGAGGACAGAGCTGGCTGGATGGCACCACTGCTCACAGGGAGCATGGCAGTGCTTATGTCTTACAAAGGCCATATGATTCCAGTGTACCCGAGACGTGTCATCTGCGCCAGGCACGGCTCACAAGGTAAAGGCAGGGCTCCGGCCACCCGAGCTACAGTTTGCTCGAGGGCCAGTGGTGGACTGAGCAGCAAAAGAGGAAAGTAAAACGTCTGGGTCAGCTCAGCCCTCGGGTGAAACATTTCACTTTGTTGTTACCAAAGGAGAATTGAAAAATATTGATAAAATCAAAATTGTAATATTACAGAAAATGTAGTTTCCAATTAAAAAAAAAAAATCAGTGGAAAATTCCAGCAGCTTTACCAGTGTGGCTTTAACTGATGGAGGCACAGTCAGCAAGTCTGGCAAGCGATGTACAACCTGACTGCAAGCCCGCATGGGAGACGTGTGTATTGACTTCCAAAAGAGAGAGAACTGAGGGAAAGGGTTTGGTTCCTGCCTCTGAGCTGAGCACAGACCAAGCAGTTGCATTTGCAGTGCTGGTCATCATCACGTAGCTATTTATAACTGTAAACTCATTTTTATCTTGTGGCTGCGTCAGGGAGAGGTGTACACAATAAATGGAGTCACTCCTGCTCGATAATATATTCTCTTTCAGTTTCTACTGGATGATTCATTTGGTTTTTAACCAAACTGAAGAACCTGACTTCTTTTAAGCAAGCTGAAATAAAGGCAGTGAAGACAACTTATGCGCTTGTGATTTCCTGTGAATTGTGTGCCACATCCGAGCCCAGCAGACATGGTCACAGGCACCAACAGAACCTGAGCTGCCACACAGAGGAGCAACGTGAAAACAGGCACGAGGCCAACTGAGGCTGGATGGAAGGCAAAAGACTTGGTTCTAGGAAAAGTGGGAGGAGAGGCTGACAGTTACTTTTGTTCTCGACTGCCAAGCCACTGGTCACTTCACAACAAGCCTTTCTCTCTTTCTCTCCATCTCTTTTGAGCTCCATCATTGGCCCAAGAAAGTTTTAAAACTATACCGCTCCCAGAGCTTTGATGAAAATCACGTTATGCTGAAATCTGCTACCTGGCAAGTTAGGTTCTGTCCCTTTGCTCTTAACTTCTGCTCGGGTTGGTGGCTGAGCCACGGGCAGGTGCAGACCTGGCTGCAGCGTACGGCGTTTTTGCATCAGCTCTTGCTACGCCAGCCCCGTCTGCAGGAGGGCATTGCCAGCCTCTCCATGACAGCTTGTAAAACATGACGTGAAGAACCTGCTCCAACAAGGCTCTTAAACACACATTAGCTACAAGCACATGGTGAGTCTTAATCTTCAGTTAGGAGATGCTGTGTTGGTGGAGTCCCCTTCAGGGAAGCACTTCTCCACGGTGATCCAGGGAACGGCTGTTCCAGCCGTGTGACCGCTGATGCACTCGGAGTGGTTTTGCTCAACTCTTAATTGCCACGCAACACAGCGGGACTATTTACAAGGGCAACGGTCTTCAATGTCCTTACAGCCTTCCAGGCGACAGTGGCTTTCAGTGAGCAATAGGTGTAGGCGTTAGAGCAGTGGTACTGCAGGCTCCTTTCTTTTACAAACTGCATACTACATAGCACGGAGATCCCAAACACTGCTTTAGCTCTGCTGGGCTCAGTTCAGCTTCTAACTGTGTCTGTACAAACAGCTCTGAAATGTGATGGCCTGTTCTGTCACAGACCTTTTCCTAACGAAGGAAGTGTTTGTGAGGCTGTTGCAGTGGGATTTTTGCTGTTCCCATGCAAGCTGCAGACACCAGCAAACACACTGGGGGGTTCAGTCACCCCATGGTGAAGTAGATGTTCTGTAGTGGGGCCCAGCATGGCCACAGACATTTTGGGCAAGCTTTCAGCACTGTGTAATTCATTAAACTGTTCAACGAGGACATTTTACACCTCTAATGACCAGAGAGGGAATCTGCAGTGAGACCTAGAAAGCTTCGAAGTAGAGAAATAGTCATTACTGGACATTAACCTCTGATCATTTTGAATGAATTCTGCCATAAAGGATGCATGAAGTAAGTTGTGTTCAGTTTGTTCTTCCATGCTTGGAAACATAAAATTAAAGATGGAGAACACTACTTGGAAATTCATGGTGAGGACGAGGGATGGACCCAGAGCATCCTTTTCCCAGAGCAGACATCCCCATTACGCATCCTGAAGAAGAAATTTATTGAGCAATGAAGTGGATGGGGCACAGAGCGGTACCCTGATGCCATGCTCGCACACCCTGTTACTAGAAGACAACCTGCACAGCCAGGACCAAGCAGGTATCTGACCACACGTTGCACCTCCAGAGGGAGAGTTTCCCCTTCCACCCAGGAGATGGCACTAAGGCACTCGCCCAGACAGCATCACTTCAGCCCTACCGAAAACATTTTCCCCGAAGTAATGCATGCACTGGGGATAAAACCTGCAAACAGTATTCACTGGGTTGTGCATCTTGTGATGGGATCAGCTGAGTGTCCTCAGGGAGAACACGTTTCTGACCGCTCTGTGGAGGCCATCACTTGGATTTGGACTGGAGCAACCCTCTCATGGCTCCATGTTTCCCACCAGAGAACTGGTGGATTAAGCCAGCCTCCATCCAGGCACGTTCCCTTGTTTCAGACACAGGCCAGCACCAAATGCTTTGGAGGAATATTCCCGGTATCAACAACAGCAGTAGTGGGTCAGTGTGCTCCTGGAAAACTCCTTGTGATCCCCACAGCCACAAAAAAAGTTGGACTCAACGACCCACTTGTTTCTCTCTGCTGTTTGTTTGTTTGTTTGTTTCCCTTGCACTTTTTTGCTAGTGCAAAGCCTGGTGCTCTCCGTACAAATGTCTCATCCCTTTCTGAATCCTGTTGAGCTCGCAGCTGGTGTTATCTGGTGCCGTAAGGCAAGGCAGCTAATTCAGGGCTGTGCAGGAAAAGGACTGAAAAAGGACGGTGCTGAGGTAATTCCAGCATTAGCAAGAGCTGCTCACCTCTTTCTGACCCCAGCATTCTTAGATTTTAAGCCTGTGTCACTCGCATGAAGCGGCACCATCCACTGGGTTAATGGGAGCATCACTGGGGCACCAGGGAGACAGGGAAGTGGTGTCTGTGGCTGCTCCCTTCTGTAATTTGAATATATTTGCATGCAGCCTGATTGTCCCCACTTACAAAATAGCCATGACCTCTCAGAGTGGTGTGAGAGTTTGCTGGAGCCATGCTTTGCACTGTGCCTACCCACTTACGTGCTGGAGCTGGTTTGGAACCATCTCCATTTCCATAGGGGGAAAAAATAAATAAATCATTAACAGAAATCACTGCCAACATCAGACAGGTCAGTACCAGGAAGGGGTGATGAGGGCTGGAAAAACAAAGGTAGGAAAGAGAATAAATGTGATTCTGAGGACACAAATGGGCAGGATCCTCTGTGGCCAGAGCAGTGGTTCTGTATTTCTCTCCTGAGCAGCGATCCGGTCTGCCTCAGTCCCCCACTCCCGGGAGAGGAGGAATAACCTGTGGAGGGACAGTGCCATGCACCAGAAGAACCAGCATGAAGCAGAAGACCTTCCAGGGTGTCCTGGTGCTGGTGCCCAACAGGTCTCCCATTCGCTGCAGGCAAGCACACAGTTAAGGACCACAACAGCAAATCCAGCATCCATGTGCCTGATCGAACATCTTCCTTAGCGCTCTGGTGGGCGCACCACAAGCTTATCTTCTGGTTCAGCCATTTGTTTCCGTGGTGGTTGCCCATGTTGATTAGCAATTAGCAGCATATTTTTTCCTAGTGAAAATGACTTGAAATTACCTTATATGCATCATTCATCGCCACACAGCCCCTGTCAGCCTAACAGATCATTGCAGTGGAGCCGTGTCAGCAGGTCTGAGGAGCCTGTCTCCAGCTTGGGGAGGCAGGATAACGACATTTAACAAATGCCGTTATGTCATAAGAGGAACAAACCAGTGAGATCATGGGATTCATTTTAACTGGTGCGAAAGTGCACATCCCATTAAGAATATTTCTATTCACATGGTCCCGTTCCCTGAGGAAATCAAACAGCTGTCTCCTCTGGATCCTCTGATGTGGGCAAGTATTTTTCCCTATTTTTAAGTAAAAGGCAGTTTCATTGCTTCTGCCCTCCAAATTCTGCCCGCCATACGCAGCTGCAGTGGAAATATCTGTGATACCCAACGCTGCACTGACGGGACCAGTAACATCCCATGCCTGAGCATCCCCCAGTGCTTCTCCTCCTGCAGGGAACTGTGGCCACGCACAGGGTTCTCCTAGGGTCCTGCAGCAAGTTAATGGCAAAATTTGTCGTCGGGGAGTGGTGATGCGGCCAAACACCTCTGGAGTGTAAGGAAGCAGGAGAGGTGCTTCCCTTTGCTGATAAACTCCTTGGGGCAGGGACCAGAGTGCTGCTGTGTCTATACAGCCCATCACCATCAGCTCCTGGTCCAGGTACGCTTGATATTACTGTAAATGAGGTTATTGACTGTCATTAGTGCTATCTTTTGATATTTTGGCAATATCCCGTAGGAATAACTTGTTTATCCCTGAGTACCATAAGGATGTCTCAGTAAAAGGGTGGAGGTCTCTACACCATCTACTGGAGGCTAATTTTGGTGTCAGTTCGGAAGACCCTAAGGCAGAGCACCAAGGTGCTGGGCAGGGTCGGTCCTGTCCAGAGCCACCAGCCCTTCCCAGCACCATCCATGGGATCCGCAGCTCTGCAATGCCACCTTCAGGCTGGCAGCAGCCTTGCTCCTTCCAGAAATCCTAGAAACGGTCCTAAATCCAGAAAAGGCACAGTAAAATCAGTGCTGGCTGCCCTGGATAACATGCACAAGACTTTTAAGACAGTATATTAACCCAGTGGTGTTTAACACACCTTCTTGCTGTAAGACAAAGTTTACTGGTAATTTTTATTTAGAGTATGTGAATTGAAACTGGCTGAGTGGTTTTAGCTCTGTAGCCTGCACCATCTAAAAAATCCTTTTTTCTGACAATGATAAAAGCCCAGGTTTCTCAGGAGATTTTAATGAAGACGTGTGTAAAAGGTCTCTGCTGAACACTTAAAAAGTATTTGGTAATGGTGGGTTTGGAAGAGAGAAGGTTTCCAGGCTTCCAGGGTGGCCGGTGGACAATATCACACAGCTTGGAGAGCTGAGGAGCTGCAGTCACAGAATAGCATAGGTAACGCATCCTAAAATCAATCAGAAAATCATAAAATAATGTAAGTGTCCTGGTGCAGCCTGCTGAGAGCAGGACCAGCTAGAGGAGGTTGCTCAGGCCTTGTCTCATCGCCTCACGCACATCTCCCTGCCATCCCCCGTCTGGTCCCCAGCCAGGGTTTGACCAACCTCATGTGAAAAATAGTCTCCTAATATGATCCCATCAAGGCGACTGGTTGGAAAATCACTTTTGGGGAGCCCAGAAAATGCTGCTACTCTGAAGAACATTCCAGCAGTAAGGCTTTTACCATTTTGTCTCAGGTCTCATGATAGGTTTCACGACTGTTGCTACCTTTTCCCACTGCCTCAGCCCCTGAAGTCCCACAAAGACTCCCAGCTTTCAGTCCAAACGTGGGCAGTCCTGGCACTTACCATGGCCGCCCGTAGCATCGCTCACTGGTCTGTGCCCAGTGCAATCCCAGTCTGGGAGGACAGCCTGTGGG
This sequence comes from Chauna torquata, assembly GCA_013399475.1. NCBI lineage: Eukaryota > Metazoa > Chordata > Aves > Anseriformes > Anhimidae > Chauna > Chauna torquata. The sequence continues at coordinate 249,161 of VXAL01001142.1, read as the reverse complement.
GCTTCAGGGCAGAGCACAGCCCCGCAGCGGGGACTTGAGATGCCCGGTTCAGCCTCTGCAAGAAAATGCTGTAGTTGTTCCTGTACTCAGATACCCAGCGGTTCCTGCGGGGAACATGGAGAAGGGGATGAGAAGTGGGTCTCCATCCTTTGCTTTGTGCACCCAGACTGGGTTCTGCCTCCCTTTCCATGGCGGTTGGCCACCCAGCCACGAAACTGTGTGGAGCACACAAAAGCACATGCTGATGGCATGGGGAGAACAGCCTGTCTCCGTCGGGACCGGTGCAGATGCCACGACACACATGGCTGTCGTTGGGACCAATCGCCCACCTAGATCAAAGATTGCATAAGCTCGGTCTCCAGCCCACACATAACTCCAGGATCGTAGATCAAAATCGAGACTTCAACGCAAATCTGAAATATATGTGTGTTAGGGGGTGGCGGGGGGATGAGGCAGCGGGGAGGAATTGCCTTTCCGGTGAGAAATGAGAGCTCAGGAGCAGTTTATGCCTGTTTGTTCATAATGCGCGGATGAGTCACGTTGCAAACAGCTCCTGCCCTGTCTGATTTGAGAGAACCTTTTCCCAGGGGAAGCCCAGGTGCTGAAACGTCGAGATGTGCATCCCTGCCCCCTTCCCACAGAGGCCTGGGCTCCTTCTTCCCAAGGGGACGTGTCAGAGGTTGTCCCAGAAGTTTCCCAGCTCATACCAACCCCACTACAAGACTTTTCAAGAAAAGGCTGAGCCACGTGGAAGGCTTTGGCCCTGAGGGAATTCATTTGAACTCATTGCATAACATGGACACAGAGAAATACACTTGAGAAACACCCTCCAACCCCAATCAGCTCCAGAACCTCCCTTCCCTACTCCTACCCTGTCCCCACTCCCACTGGCCACCCTCTCCCCCAGCCCAGCTCTCCCTTACTGGTGGAAGTGGTCATCTGCAGGGAAAACGTGAGAAAGAGTCCTATTTGCTTTACAGCATCCACTGTGGGCTGCAGGCCAGTGCTGGAAGTCTGTGGTGTAGGTACTTCTCCGGTCAAGGTCAAAGCACTCTAGTGAGGGAGAGTCCAAATAATTGAAACATTTTTGGGGTCTCTATCTCCTGCATCCCGCAGCCTGACCATTCCCCCTCCTCCTGAGCTTCATCAGCTCTTCATGCTCTCGGTGCTCCCATTGGAGCTACCTCGACTGAAGAGGAACAAGGGTTAGCCAAAGGGAAATGTAAGAAGTGCTTCCCTGGTGGAGACAAGGCCTTCTGATGAGGTTATTGAGCCCTCATTTCCCATGACCTCTTAAGTACAATGGAAGTCACACAAGGCAAACCTGGCAATGATACCTTGCCTTCTTCTCTTATGGACACTGACTGGTCAGCTGCTATGCATTTTCTCCTACTGTCTAGACTTTCCTCTTTTATCACTCCAGAGCAATGCATCCTGCTTTATTTAATCAGGAGTAAACCAAGGAAGAGATCCAGGGTCTGTTTAACCTTTGCAGGAAAAAAAAAATGCACACCCCATCTCGTGCAGCATTACCACATGAGGACGCATGGACACCGATATTAGGCTGAACTCTGGGTATTCACGTAGGGCTCTGTTCCCTCCCTTGTGTTTGTGCCTTCGGTTGTGTGCGTGGAAGTAGGCGTGTGAGAGACCCCAGATAAAGCAGGTTTGCAGTGAGTTTGTGGAAAACCCGTGCTCGCCGCCTGCAGGCTGCAGATGTGCTGCTGGAGGGCTGCCATTAGTGCAGAAACCACAGAAATTTGGAAATGGGGCAGCAGCTCAACCCCTTGCCAGAGCGCAGCAGGCAGAGGGGACGTACGCAGGGAGGGCAGCCCCCAGGTGAGGACCATCACATCTGCTCTGCCTTCGCCTCCAAACACCCATGCAGGAGCTGGTTTGAAGGAGTGTCATCTCCTGCCTGGCGTACGTGTCCTTCCGAGCGAGCAGATCTGCCTGCAGAAAATGTGCTGCCATCTCTCACAGCAAAGCAGGGAGGATGTACAAAGAGCTGCCGACTCCAGACGTTTCAGATTTTCTCTGCATTTTAAAAATGACACGTTCCTGCAATGAGTCATTACCAAGGTGTTTGGTGTTTTCACCGAGGCAGGCACTTCCCACCTGCCCACTCAGCTGTGATCACAGCAGGCCGTCAAAGCAAACCAAGCGGTGGCAGTGGCAGTTCCCGTGCGGGGACATTATTTCCACACAGCACACACTGAGCACAGCTGCACTGCGCAGTGTGGCCCATGTGGAAAAGGGGATGAGAGAGGTGTTAACTACAATGCTCCAACCTTTTCTGGCAGAAAATTGTTTTTCTCTGCCCTGCTTCTCCCCACCAACAGGTGGATGGTTATGCGGACTCTGCAGGCATTTTCCATTTTATTCACCTTCCCTTCACCTTCCTCATTCTCTTCCTGCATGAAGTTAAAAATACCCAAAGCCAGGCTGGAGGCCACAAGTCACCCACAAGCGGCAGCTGCCACAACCTCCATCCACTGACCTTCCATCAAAACAGACGAGCCCAGGAGCATGCTCTTGTTCTGCTGAGCCTCTTGTTGTTTTGCCTGGCCCGTCTCCAGGGTGAAGTGCTGGTAGGTGCCCCAGCCCGGATCCAGCTTCTGCCTGCGTGGCAACATCCCTGAGAGACAGGAGAAGAAGACACTGCATTAGAGGGGAAGCACCATCAATTACCCAAATCCTACCCTTGGGTGGGAGCAAGTAAACAACAGCAAGTTGGAGCCTCAGCTGGCGTAAATCAGGGGAGACTCATTCACTTCAGCAGAGCTTTGCTGAGTTGCATCAATTTGGAATTGATTTGGTTCGTGAAGCCAGTGGGGGAAAGATTTACAGCGATGTGAAGCAAGTGGAAGGAGCCACGCTGTCTCCATGGTGCTCTGGAGTGCTGAAAGGAGCTGAGACCCTTTGCAGAAGGTCAGCATATGAAAGGGAAAGACTTTGCAGGAAATATTGCACCGCTGGGCTACACAGGGGTAGAGCAAGAAGGGAAAAGCCCACAGTAGTTGTGTCACTAGCACAAGGCAGCTTTAGATGGGCTATGCAAGGAGATGCTCAAAGCCCTCAGATCTTAAGTGATGTCTAAATGGACTGTCCAAATGGACATCTGTCCAAATGGAGAGACATGTTCATCTGAGCTGCTTGTCCAGGTTCTCTTTCTACTGTATGGAGAGAGAAAACCTGCCAGGGTTAACTTCGTCTCATCTTCAAGGTGGCATTTAAGCTCCAAGAGATGTCTGTGGCTTTTCTCCTGCTGACCGTGAAGGGAGCTGAGATGGTCAGCTCCAGACAGACATCCCATGGTGGAAGAGGTGAGCTCAGGGAGCAGAGAGGACTTCCCTGCTCCTGTCCTCCCGCATGGTGCTGGAGCATCGCTGAGCAGTGCTGCCCTCTTCCCTCCCACCTAGGAGCCCAGAGGAAGACCTCCACTGCTTTGGGAAGGGGTGGCAGGGATGGTGACCACTAATTTTGTTTTCCTGATGTCTTAGCACAGACTTCCATCAGCATTTTAATCTACACAAGCAAGCCATAAACTGGGGTGGCCAAGGGCAGGCTACCAGCCCCTTTGCTGCATTTGCTGCGAGACAGGTGCCCGGGGCAGAAGGGCACTAAGGGCTGCACTTTGAACCACCTGAGTCCCTCGTGAAGGTGACTCACATCGCCTTGAGTGACGCGAAGTCCCTTTTCCTCCCTGTGCTTCTGTTCGCCACCTGCAACGTGGGGTTAACTGCATCTCCCTCTTTCCCAAAGGAGATAAAAGATAAAATCCCTACAGGCTTTGCGGTGCCTTGGTACCCTGCTAACCCAGCCCTGCACTGACGCTTCCTCTGGAGCCTGCAACCCGCTCGTGCTCAGCCAGCCCAGCCCATGGGCAGGGGGAGCTGAGCTGGCAAAGCACCACGCAGACAGCCCCTCGGGTAGCTGGATCCGGCCGGTCAGCTGCTCGCCAGAGCTGGCGCCAGCCGAGCGGGGATTACCTGCTGCTCCAGGGGCGCGAGCAGCAGCCCGAAGGCGCTGGGAAGAAGACAGCTCGTTTTCCAGCTCAGTGAGAGCCTGTGGCCTCTCCAATCTCTCCTCCTGGGTTGCTGTCAGCTCGGTGGTGGGGTAGTGCTTCCGTAGGTAGCCTTCTGCAGGGGGAAGGACTGAGCTAAAGTGCTTTCTCTGCTCCTTGCGAGCCTGCTGCAACGCTCTGGGACTGAAGGCACTGCCTTCTTGCTTCCTCCCCCGTGCAGCCTCAGGTCTGGGGGTGACTTCTCTTCCTTCCCTGACGATGCTGTCATGGTATGTCATCACCCGTGGTTCCTCAGGCATGGAAAACTCCTTGGCTTTTAGCTGGGAATCGGCAAACTTCAGCTTCTGCAGGAAGAAGTCACATGTGAGTGGAGACCCAGTGAGCGGGACAATTTCTAAAGCACATCTCCCTGCCATCCCCCGCCCACAGCCTTGGGGGCACCACAGCCACAAAGCAGCTCCACAACTGTCACTAAAAATTCACAGGACATCACAGCTGCCTCTTTCTGTCCTTTTTATGGCTTGTGACTCTGCTGGGCCCCATGTGGACACCAAGATCTACCTGCAGCATCCCAGCAGCAAGCCCAGAGCTTGCTGGTTGTAGCCTTGGCCCACAGCTGATCCCACACCAGGATTTCCTGGCTGGTGGCACCAGTGTAGCCCAGTTTCTTTACATCTCCATGCTCTCCTGTCACGGAGAAGCATGTCCCTAGTAAATCGGCGGAGCAGACAGATGTATGAAGGCCATAACCTGACCGCAGGGTCTCAGCACCTCAACCACCGGCGGTGAGAACATGACCCATGAAGTAAAGGATGAAGGCTACAGGTGCTGCTGATCTTGCCAGCAGAAGGGATGGAGCCAAGCCTGGGAGAGGGAATGGCTCCAGGATTCGCGGTGAGGAAAGGCTGATGTGGCTGCTGGCACAGCTGCTCGGGGGCATCTGCTGGCTTCAGCGTCTTTTCAGCCGCACACTGCAGCTCTGTCCAGAGCCAACTGCTCCTTTCTAAGGGCTCAGCAAAAGCTGAGAGCTCCCGCTGTGAGCTCTGCCAGGCTGCTGGGGCCAGCAAGGACCATCCTTTGTCCGTCAGCTCCTCTGTGGCCTCTTGTTTTGGACCTCCATGGGGTTCTGCTTGTCCCTCAGCCTCAAACGTCCCCAGGGCTCTTCCTGTCACCACCCACCCCAAGGTGACTTCTCCACCATGCAGACAGCAGGGCAGGGGGAGGTTGCTGAGCCATGGGAACCACCTGTATTTGGGGGTTCCTCCACCAAGGATGGAAAGAGCTCCTCATGAAGCATCTCCGGAGGGATAAAAGCCTCTAGGGCCCCATGGTGGGGATGAAACACCAGATAGTGCTTTCTATTTTAACTCAAGGAGGTCCCCAGCTTCCCCTTGGGAGCAGAACACCATCCAAAATTTCACACAGAAAAACTCCACAGTGGTTTTATCCACTTGAAAAAAAAAAAAAAGAGCAGGTCCAAGAGGGAAACCTGGGCCTCTCTAGGACCTCACCAGCATGTGACCCAAAGGGACAGCTTTCCCCTGCAGGCCTTGGGAGTTAATAGAGGGGCAATAAAAAGTCAAAGAGAGCTGCAACCTACTGAAAGAAGTCACATCTCAGGTGCTTCCTCCTTTCCACTCCATCAGGACCTCCACAGAAAGCATGTAGCCTTCCAAAGTTGTTTAGAAAAAAAAATAATAATAATAAAAAAAAGGAAAAGCAGAAAAGAAAAAGAAGTTGAGGTTCATGGATTGGGAGCCATAACCGCTTCTCCCCGTGCTCCAGCAGGCAGGAGTTAACCCTGCCCTCCTGGCCGGGCTTAGGCTCCTGGAGGCCACCTAAGGCTTGGGCTTCCTGGGAAGGCTCGCCAGCCCCGCAGAACACCACTAATGAAGGTTGCTGGCAGCGGGAGCACTCCCTGAGGGCAGGAGGAGGGGAGCTGGCAGCCAGGGAAGAGGGGAGGGGAGGAGAGGGCTGCTCAGGCTGCTGCCCATGCGGGGACGAGGACAGGCCAGGAGCCTGGGTCCTGACGTGCAGGATGAGGGCCACCACCACCCTCCTGCACAGACAGCCCCACCGGGCACCCTCGCACAATGATTTCTCTGTTGTTGCCCACTCTCCCTCCCCAGCCTGAACATTTTTTTTCCTCTCTTGTGAGCGTACGAGCCCAAAGCACGTTAGCAAGCGAACATGCCCCCTGCCACTTCTCCGCAGTGGCCCGGTGCAAACCGCAGCTGTCCCCACCGGGCTGCCACAAGCAATTAGGCCAGGGCAGGCGGAGCGCAGCAAATCAGGTTAAATAGCTCAGGGGGTCGCTCGCACTGCATGGAGATTGGAAAGAAAACAACATAAGCTTCCCCACAGAAGCCTTCTCAGGCCCGTGTCAGGGCACGGAGACATCTCCATCCCGAATGCAGTCCCCCTCCTCAGGGCGGTACCGGGATGGGTCTGATCCTGACTCACTCCATCAGCCCCACAGGGAGCAATAGGAGTCCAAGGCTTAGGTGCGGTTCAGCGCGCAGTCGTTAGTGCCCTGACTTAATGAGTGTAATTAGCATGGCCCGCCCCAAATGCTTTTACTGGAGGGCACGAGGGGGATTTCCCACAGAATGGCTAGGGACACAAGCCAAGGGCATTTGGGCACGATGGGATCTGCTGGTGGGTCACGGTGCTGGGGACCAAAGAGGACCCAGCACCATGCTGGTGCAGAAGGCACCCACACCTCTGTGCCCACCTGGTCCCTGGCTATCCCACAGCCACGAGTGGGGAACTGGCACCACGGGCCAAAGAGCAAAGCAAGGAGAAGCCCACAATACCTGCGCGTACTCCTCGGTGGGTGGCTTGCTCTCGTGCCACCTGTAGTCCCTCTTGTATGAACTCCTGTACATGCCCAGTGACACAGGTGGCTGAAAGAAGAGGGGACAAACACAAGGAGCTGCTAGGGCTTGGGGGAAGCCTTCAAAGGCAGTGACACAAACACAAAATGCCTCCTTGTAGCTCGGGAGAGGATGAGCTGATCTGGGCACAAGCTCTGTCCCCTGGGGTCAGTCCAACAGGAGCAGCCCCTTGCTTGGTTAAGCCCTGAGCAGGGCGGCCAGGAAGGTCCCACGCTCTTTTGGCAATGAGCTTTGGGGTTCTTCTAATCCCAGGGGGTCCAGCACAGTGAACACCTTCCTCCCGCCTTTCTCAAGCCTCCTCTAACTGCTCAGATGCTCACCCCTGGGCAGAGCACTAGTGTAAAGCTGCTGAAATACTTTGATCAGCTGTTGAGGTCCAGTGTCACTCAGGTTAAGTAAGCATGTGCTTCCGTCTCGTATTTCAGTAATATTTCCCATGTGCTTATCACATATTTAAAGTCAAGTGCTCGCTAATGTCAACACATATTCTGCAAAGCGACTGAAGAAATTATGGTGGAAAACTCCACCAAGGGACATTAAGGCACTTCTGGAGACAGGGCGGTGGGTGAGATGAGCCTTCAGGTTGACCCAGCTGAGATGCTTTTATGTTAACAGATTAAATGTGCTAACTTGCAGATGCATGGCAGAGGGCTCGGGGAGATGAGCTCTTGTGCAGTAATCGAAGGTGTCACTACCAGCTCCACTGCCACACGAGCACGTCCACCATGCAGGGGTGGCTTGGCCCCACGGTCAGCACTCCCTTGCCTCGTGTTGCGGATGCGACCGGGGAACTCTGCAGGGCAGCAGGGAACAGTGGATGGGGTGCCTGAAAGTCAGCCCAGTGCCACAGCTCATGCTGCCAGAGCCTGCTTCTCAGCTTTTCCTGGCCAAATGCTTTCAAAGGAAAATGTACAAGTTTGGTGTTTTGGACGACCTTGAAATACTTAAAGCACCTACTGAAATAAAAAGCAATCAATAACTGCACCAGCACACAGCATCTTAGAGAAGGTTCCTCGTGCCTTGCCAGCAATGCCATCCATTATGCGCAAGAATATATTTTATATCCTCATTACTTTTTTCCAACATTTCACTCATTTCCCCTCCAGGCTTCCCAGGCAAGTGGCTGCCTTTGGCCAGGACCCAGAAGCCTGTAGTCACCAGCTCCTCTTATCTTCCCAACCTGGCCGACTCTGCAAATCCATTACTCCAACACCAGGGAGGGAGGGAACCCCTTTTGTACTTCAACTTTTAGAGCACTGGTTTTCTCATCGCATCCACCATGGTGAACCAGGAACCTGGACCAGAAGAAGTCACTCAGTTAATAACCAGCATACCAGATCTTCTCCTTTACACTGCCCCATGGGGTAAGGGATCTAGAGACCTGGAGTCAGTCCTGGCAGGAGGAAGGGGATTCAGATGGGGCTGTAGGACCCCTGCACACCCCAAATTGGCAGTTAGAGTACGACTGACTTCATCCAACGTCAGCAATGCAAAATGTACCCATCCAGCAATGAACCCATCCAGTATGAAGCCAGACACCTCAGAGGATGCAACTTGGTGGGACCCAGCAGGGATGAGATGATGGCGCTCCACCACCGGCAGCCCCACAGCCAGATGGGAGGTGAACCAGTGTGTCCCCTTCCAGGACAGGAGAGGTGGGAGCACGTTGGTACACGCACGATGGGATACACCAGCGTTTGGCAGCTGCAGTGGACAAGGGAAACCTCCTGCCCTTTGTGAGATACCCACAATCCAGAACTCTGGAGGCCTTGGTGGGAGGGGCCCCCCCAAGTGATATGTTGGGTGAGGGCTCCTTGGAGGACAAGCCACCCCACAGGCGAATCTGGGGGGCTGCTACCTGCTCCTTCAGCTGCAGCCAGCCATGCTGGGGACACATGGCCAGGAGAGGGGCAAATTATGGTGAGCCCTTTGAGGCCTCCACATCCGCTAAAGATAAAGGTGGGAGCAAAAGATGGTGAAACAAGGGAGAAAAGGACCCACTTTGTGGGTGTGCTGTAAGGAGCAGAAAAAACGGGGTCCTCACCTCACTGCATGGAGGGGTAGGGAACATTGCAGATATAAGGCAGGCAGGTATCTCTGCTTGGTTTTGGAGGGTGGCCGAGTACTGCTGAACTGTCCCACTCAGCTGTTCCTTCCCTTCATCTGATGACCTGCAATGTAAGACAGCAAGCGATGCTCAGACCTAGTCTTCTGTCCCACAAACGGACAGGAACACCAGACCACATCCACAAAGCAATAATTACTCTTTTAAAAATGTCAAGCATTAACCAGGTTTGGATCTATCTCATCCAAGACTAATCTCAGCTAATTTTAGATGTCTACAAAGCGGATGTCTCCCTGTGAGCTGAGCCTTCCTGGCCTCCTGGCTCATTTAGCCTGATCTGTGTGACCGGGGGTGATATGTACTTTTGGAAGAAATGAACTGCTTTCCCGGAAAGTGCGGATTTGGTCAGCTGAATTTCATCCAAGAGTCCAATTTCTGTAGCCACACACGAGCCTGGATATCAGCTCAGGAACAAGCTTCTCTGGCACTGCAGTAATGCAAATAGTGGTAAATGCCAGTGATGATGCATGAGTCAGAAATATGACATCTCAGCTCCAGGATCCTGGGCTGAGTTTACTGAAGAGCAATGAGAACAAAACCCCCTGGCTGACAATTTCTTCTGGAGGATGTGGAGAGGGACCTGGTCTACGGGAGCTTATTTCTGAGGGGTTTCTGGTTCTGGGACATAAATTTCCTTTTCATTCTGTGCTTGTACTGCACTGGGTACAGAGGAAAGCTGCTCATGGACCTGAGTTGACAGGCACCATCGGAATGAGCTGAATTCCAGAGCTGTTTCCCTTTGCAACCTGTTATGCACCAGTGCATAACTGGAGCCCGAGGATGCTAATGCTCTGGCAAGAATCATGTGCTGCTAGCACCTCAGCTCTGGAGTCAGGCAGAAGGAGAAGCCCTTTGTCCCTGCTGTATTTTATGCAAATTAATGTTAGAATAAACAATACAACAAAGAAAGAAATTATTTCTAGAAATGTGAAACTCTAATATTCTCCCGTGCTCATATTAAAGGGATTACACACCATTTCCTTCTTAATACAGCTAACGCTCTATGGGAAGCCCTCAGGCCAGGGATTAAAGCACATATTCAATTAATTAGGAACAAACTTCTGCCTTAAAGTCAAATGCACAACTATCAGTAAGGTCTTGAGAGTGTCTTCCTTCCAGGGCAGGGAAAATGAACTCTGTTTCTGATGTAAATGAAACCAAATCTGCACTCTAAAATTACCAGGAACAACATAAATTAGGAAGATTCACTTATAAAATCTCAGCATTCTGCAAAGTACTATGGTAAAGAGGGACAGTCCCATCAACTTTAACACAGCAGCTGAACTCCCACATGTTACAGGGGGTGCAGAATCAGGTCCTACACTACTAATATAAATGAGATACCATTTTAGGATATAACACCAGTAACCAGCTCCAAGCTGCAGGCACACCAGTGTTTGAATGTATTTGAAGTTACTAGTGAAATCCTGGCCCTGCTAAACTAAAAAAAAAAAAAAATGCTTATTCAGTAGGATCCGAATTTCACCTAAGGTGTCTGATTCATTACTGAGATAGGAGACAACTTCCAAAACCTGGCTCAAAATCCTAATCTTCCTTGATGATAGCTTGATCCTTCCGTCTTCTCGCAGGCACAGTTCACATGAAATTAAAAGGCATTTTGCCAGCATAGGTCATGCAGGAGCAGCCCGCTATTGCTGTTTGGCTTCCCATTTCTTCTTCCCTAATACCAAATGATGCGGCTGATAATTACCAACAGGATCCCAGTTAGAAGTGGGTGGGAACCAAACTCCCAGCCCTCATCTTCCCCTACCTCTGAGTGAGCTTATCTGCCTCCTCATTGCTAATTCAGATATGGAGAAAAAGTAAACCAGCCATATGTTCTTTTTTTTTAGTGTTTTTATACACACAGACTTCTTTTTTAACTTCCTTCACAGACGCCTGTGGGCTGTAGTGCCGTTACTTCTCAACACAACACCAATTCCTTGAAATGGTCCCAGATTTCTCCACGACCCTAGATACAAAGGAACTTGGCTGGAGGATGCTCCTGCACATCACATCCCTCCCCTGGTATCCCTGCACACAACACTCAGCACACAAGAAGCACCGGGAGGGACAGGTCCGACTGGAGGGAATGGGAATATCGTGCTGGCTTCACATACACCGGAGTTGCCCCTTCCCTGCTGCATTAATACCACGAGACCATCCACACACAAAGCAGCACCGGGCGCTTCAGTGTCACCTGCGAATCACTGCCACAGGGGTGCTTGGTCAGCAGCTGTTTGACCAGGCAGCATTGGCTGTGCCTTTTCCTCTTTTCCTTTTGTGCTGGTTGTACAGCTGGCTGCCCATCTCAGAGAGAGAAACTAATACTGAAATATATACATCCAGAGAGTGTTGGTGCTTTTGGCCCCTCCACACCACGCTATGTGTGTGGATATAAAGAAATTACAGCAAGGCCAATGCAACAGCCAGGACCAGACTGTCAAAGGCAAGCAATTATATGTTTTAACAGCACCTTGGGTGACTTTTCCAGAGGGCCCAAGTGTGTGAGAGCTCAGTTCAGGTCCTTTAAATTCAGATGGGAAGAGTTTAAATTAGAGTCAAGGACCTTAGCTACACCATAAAGCAATGAGATTTGTGTACCTGGTCTGTGCAGCTCCTTCCTGACACCTTGCTGGACATTTGCCTGTGCTCAGAGGTACCTATGTACCTCCAGAAAGTCAGTCTCATAGCCTCAGTAAGAGCGTAGTAGCATATAGGACTCAGCACAGAGTTGAATTTCACCTCAGTTTGGCCCTAACTTCCTCTACCTGCTGTCTTTTTCCACTCGTGAGACGGCAACAAAGCTATCTAAGCCTGTGTTGCTCTTGTGCAAGGTGCTGCACTGGGTACTGGCAAGGTTCAGGTCAACCATCTCAGCTATTAACAATTTACTGCAAGAAAACATGGCAAGGAGGACATACCTCCTGTCAGCCCAGCTCTTGACAGGTGCTCTTTGGGCTGAGAATAAGATTCATTGCCCCCGTGAGGATGTTGAAAGAGGGAAGCGATCAGTAAGCAGGACCCCCATCGCGTGAAAGAGGCAGGGTGTAATCTGTGAATCTCCATTCACGTTATCACCACGAGGAGATAAAGCGCAAAGGGGAGACTTCTTCAAGGGACGAGTGTTGACAGCCCATTCTGTCAGCATGAGGTCAGTCATCCATTTGGGTCTAAAAACATGAACTTTTGTCACAGTGCAGCAAGTCCAGCACAGGAGGGTTTCCCATGGAGTTTACTTCATGCTTCTCTCCAGTTTTCTTGATAAATTGGTGGAGGTATTTATGACACCAGGCGATCGATCAGAAACAAACAGTGCCCTTCCATGTAAATCTAAGGTTCCTGTAGCTCTCCTCCAGCCACCTAAATCACTTACAGGATGAGCTCTGAAAGTCAAACTCCTCATTGCACAGATGCTCCCCTCCACAGTAGATGAGGGCAGCTGGTGAACTCGGTGGTGATGTCCCAAATCTTTGGGCAGTTCTGCTGGAGCCTCCTAAAACAATCAGCTGCTTGCTCATGGTTCCCCCCCAAAAAAGCATCCATCAGCAGAGGACTGCTAAAGTTTCATCACTGCCTATGTGAGAGCATTCTGTGTCCTGTGATACAAATCAATGCATATTTAGGCACCTGTGTAAGGCAAATACATACATGTATTGTTGGAGAACCTAAATCTGCTCACTAATGCCGTTGTTTAAATAGCCCTTTAACCACATCACTTTTCTCCTCGTTAGGTTAAGTCGCTGGAGGTGAAAAAGCCCTTCCAAAATGGTTTTCACTCACTCACTCAGTCCAAAGTAAACATGCCTCTGGGACCATTATGTGTATCAGATATCCCAGGCTTTGTTAAGAGCTTGCCTGTTAGGTAAATTCTGCTACTCATTCTCCTTGGAAGAAGGTTACAATTAGAGATAGGCTCGCATGAGCACGGCAGAACAGCACCATGTGTTACGGACTCGTTGGAATAGCTGGCCAAATCAGAGCAGGGCTTGCAAGTGACCCAAGTCTCGGGAGGCTCCAGATCTAATGTAACAATATGACATTGGCTTGACTTACGCTTGCCACCTGCAATCACATTCGTCACAGATCTCACGGTGGCCAAGAGTCTGACGTTTTCACCAGCAATCAGTGGAGCCACCAGAGAGAGCTGAGAGCCCAGAATAGCAAGCACGAGCCCTTCCTTGCTAGCAATAAATATGAGGGGGTTGTGCATTCATAGCGTGTCATGGAAAATCCTCAACCTGTACGCCCACATGTCTGGAGGAGCTAATGGCTTTCAGCTGGCTGGACTTTCCTCGAGTCTCACCTTGCAATACAATCACATCTACTTCGTAAGGTTTGGCAGGAAAACAATCACTCAAAACCTAGACCTCATCCAAAAGCGAGTAGAGTGAAGAGGAGCCTTTCCATTGACTGCACCAAGGTTTGGTCCACAACCAGGAGACCATCCCACTGCATCCATTAGCCAGCCGTTCAGCTGATCCAAACTTGTCGGGGAGAATAAAGCAACCACCTGCTCCCAGTGACAGGAGAAGTAAAGTGAGATCAAACACTAGCAGGAGGAGAGAATTTAAGCAATGCGAGAGGTGGTTGCATGTCATTTCAGAAGTCACCTTTTGTCTTTGATCTGTGCTTAGGAAGCGGGCACCTCCTGGATCAGATGGTCATTAGAGAAGTGTGCCACCAAACTCACCCCACCTTGAAGTCTCAAGTGTTTGCTTTCCCCGGGGATCCTCCTCCTACTTCCGCCCCTGTGTAAATCATCTGCCCGGAGATTTCCTTTAGAAGAGCCAATTAATACATCTTGGGGAGCAGGAGCCAGGGCTCATGTCCTCCTCTAATTCCAGGATTGTTCACAGCAATGAAGCTGATACTGCTCTTTTATAACTGTATTATACACGCACAGGTAGGTCCTGTAGAGATCAGAGAGAGAGTTTTTATAAAAGCTGTTATGCAAACAAAAAAAACCCGGCTCAGAAGAGCTTACACTAAACACACCAGACAGATAAAGGACTTTGACTTGAAAGATTTTAAAGACAAAGCACTCAGAGACAAAGCAAATCTGTGGCAAAACTGTGGATAAATCCCACTTTGCTGTATCCTCACTCCTGCTCTTAGCAGCTCCTTGGAGCACTGCCCGCTTATTGCTAACAAAGCATTTGTTTTAGCGGCACACACTGGGAAAATAAAACGTAATGCAGTTTTAATGTGGCAAGCACATGCAGCTACCCTCTAAAACCAGAGATTCATAGCAGATGTGCATGCAGATATTTGCCCACTCTGGTTATTCAATAAAATAGACCCTTTGCATTTGGGAGGGAGTCTCCGCATTACTGCAGTGAGCTCTAGTTTGTTGATACCTTCGGTGATTGTTAACAAGGGACGAAATCACGGGGAAGCGAGAGCCTGGTTTCAGGTTACCCCATAAATTGGTTAAGGCTGCAGAGGGGATTACGAGCCCAGAGCCATCCTAAGTACGGAGATGTCATTACGGCAAAATCAAAGGTAACCATGGAGCTTGGCAGGTAACTGTCAACAGCAACGGGAAAGAGCCAGCCTGGGAAGGAGCTCTGCGTCAGGATGAAATCCAGCCACCTTTATTTTCATTTCAGGTGAGGGGTCAAGCAGAAAAGCTATCCCCAGCGGCCTTTATTTACAGTTTTCAAGGGAGTGGCTGATGAAGCATTTAGAGGAAGAAGGATGAAGCCGCTCGTCCCTCACTCACGGGGACCGGCCCGATGACAGACAGAGGATGCTGTAATGGCATGAGAGCTGGGAAGGCGCCTCTTATGAATGAAATGCAGGAGGTGGCAGTGGCCCTAATGAAGTCATTAACAAAATTCCCAGGGACTTGAACAGGCCCAGGACTTCACCTGTAGCATTTGCAAGGGGACCAAGGAAAAGATCTTCCCATCAGGACATTTACTTTCTGCAACAGAGGGGCTTACTCCCAGCGATGACAACAATAGCAACACCCCATAAGCTGATTTCAAGGCATTTCTTCAATCTGAGTTTCTTTTTACATATCTTCTCTCCATCCTACCTGGGCAAGCAACCTGAATTTCTAGAAAACCACGATACGCTCATTTTTTTCTCCTAGACAAATAGCCAATTTGCCATCAAAGTCTTGTGAGGTTTTTCATATTTCTCTGGATCTTCTGTTGATTAAAACAGAAACTATAAATGGTTTCATGTTGTCAAGTCACAATAGCTACTTCTACAATAGAAAAACCATCAGAGGATGTTCTTTGGCCCTGAGCTCAACTGAAGAGCCCTGAGCTCACATATCCACAGCCCATTCAGCACTGCCCATAGAAGACTGGTCCCATGGAAACTGCCCACCGAGAAGCTAATGGCCTGTGAGCCCTGCCAGGGCATGGGACAGTACTGCTAACCCCAAAACAAGCCTGGCCCAGGCTAAGAATTTAACAGCACAGACTACTGCAGGTCACTGGTTGAGTCCATGACCTGTTCCTGTTTAATACAGCAGAGTAAATACAGCCCTTATGTGTGGGCATCCAGAGAAGTATTTTTCTATGTTGCTATCAAGGAAATGGCAGCTGACTTGCAGGGGAGATTTAAGACCTCACAGCTTGAAGCTGACCAGCACAGGGAGGCAGACGGTGATGGCAGCGCACACGCACACTGCAAAGCACAGCCCCAGCTCCTCCACAGACCATGGGCTGCAGCAACGTGAGAGCTGAGTGCCTCCTGCCATGCCCAGGAACTCTCACCCAGGGCAAAAAAAAGGAAAACAAAAGGAAAAATTTCCCCTTTCTTTTCTGCTCAGACATGGGAAACCCTCCCTCACCTTCTCCCTCTTCTTTAAAGACCTAAAACCCTGCCAGCAGCCAGTTTTGCAAGGGTTAACCAGCATGAAATGAATGTGGAGAGACAGTTCGGGACCGTAATCACTTATTATTTTCAGATAATATGCTTTATCTCTGCCTAATCTCCTCATCTGGAGAAACACTCACTGCAGACAAGAGTCACTGAGGTTATCTCTGATGATGGGGCTCTACGGGCTACTGGCTGCGAGGGACTGAGGAGAAGCCAAGGAGAGGACTTCAATTATAGCCTGAACTATGCTCTGGTAGCTGAAAGGCCATTGTTTAATCTACTAGAAATCATCTATTTTAGCAGATAAAGGGATTACTTGGGTTTTCTTTTCCCCAAGAACAGTGTGTTATTCCAACTACTAACGGAACATTCGGTATTTAATTAAAGAAAAGGCACAGGGAGAAGCAACACAGGCATCAACATCACTTCTAAGGAAATTCAAATTGATTGTTGCCCTTTGATGCTGCTCAATCACCTCTATCTCACTCACCCTTCATACAACCCAGATTAAATCCTCTGGTTCTCTCTAACCTGCACATTTGATTTTTCCTTTAGGGATCCCATCCAAAACTTTGGGACTATATAATGTGAATTCACTGCTCAGCAGCGACCTCCTGACTTGCAAAGAGCCCAAATGACCCAGATTTGTCAGGAGGGGAGTGTGGAAATTTGAATTTGGTTTTGCCTCTTCTTTGCTTGGGGCTGGTTCCTGTCTGGCAGAGCTCTCTCCATCTGGCCCATCAGGGTGATCTGGCATCATAGGTCCAGTGTTTGGAAACATAACATGGCTTCGCTGCTCAAGGATGTACTCGAAACTGCTGCATGTAAAAATCTTGTTTCCTTCTTGGTGCTCCTGTCTGTGCCATCTGCATTTTCAGAGAGATTTTCCCTTTTTTATTTTTTTGTTCCACAGACTAATGGCTATAGAGGACAGTTACAAGTCATTCTCAAGTGCTCCACTGTGTTCAGCAAATATGGACTCATTTTCTTCTGTCACCTATTCTGCTTCAGGTCCGCAGACTGCAGACCCAAGGGGTCTGTGAAGAATGACTAAGAAGCAGCAGCTTACAGAGGTAGGTATAAATTCAGTACGCAGTGGTCCACACCCCTGTTGAGAAAATTGTAACAAAAAAGAAATCAAAATGAAAATCAATACTCTTGTTTCTTCTACCATCACCATCTTAATTCTCTTCCCCTTACCACAACAGTGTACCTTGAAAGTGACTATCCAGCCAGCCAGCATCCAGATCGTGGGAGTTTCCTCACACAGGTGACCGTCACTTTTGTAAATCCCATTGGTGACTGTCCTGTTCCTGACACGCTCTCACAGTCTGTAACATTTTGTTGCAAAGACCAGCTGTCTTTTCTTTGTTTTGTGTTCCTCAAAGTCCATTTCTCTGCACACAGACCAAGGAAAGGGACCTACTGGGTAGCCTGATTTTTGCATCCATGACTTTTCGTTGTCTCTTCATGACTGCTTCAGGTGATCTACACCCACGTGCACCAGCTACATCCTCCTTCCGATCTCTATAGAGGGATCTGTTGCTGTCTTGTGTGGTGAAATTTCTCAGATAAATGGGGCTGTCCATCTTGTCCACCCTGCTGCTACCTGCTTGTGTAGTTCTCATCCTTTCTGCCTTCCCTCCTGGTCTTTGTCTGGCCCACGCCAATGTTTGATCTGCATCACTCATCGTGGGACACAGCAACCTGACTTGGCACATCTGATGAACTGGCACCACCACTGAAGATGTGGTTATCCCGAGGCTCTTGATCTCCTTGTCTGACTTTGCCCAAAATCTTTGGTGACTCTAACTCCATCCTTCCCTTTCTACAGGCAGCTCCAGAAGTTGCTGTGAATTATCAGGTCACCCTGTCTGCTACCAGTCATTGTGTTGAACCAGTTGTTCAGCTTACTCTTGACCAGGACTGCTGACCTCACCTCTTCATAATGTTTTTCAGCAACTTCTTACACATATCATATAGCCCCAGGACACTCCACACAGCTGTTGCAACACACTGGGTCAAATGACTTTTTGAAATTGTGCAACTGAAGTTCTTGTTCTTGATATCTCTGAACTTGCCAGTGATCAGCCTCCTGTACTGGTTTTGCTGTACTGTCCCTGTTGCTTTGTGGAAACAGAATCCACCTTCTGAATACTCAGCAAGGAACACATTGAGGAATTTGCTCAGGCATCAGGAAATGCACAGAATTTGGAAGCTCACCACTGAGGGAATTTGCTTACTAGGATCCACTCTTCCCTATTTAGAGGTTCTTTTCTTTCCTGATACAATTGCCTTGCTGGGTCAATGACCCATGCTACAGCTCCATCGATCCATTCTCAGCCCCTCAGATTTCTTCAGCCTCTCAACCCTTCTTTGCAACCTCTGCTGGCAAGATTCTTCTAGTCATCCAGCTCCTGAAGAGTTATAATCTCCCAAACACTGCAAATCTCTTCATCTCTTGATCGGTCATCTGTGTAGAGTCTGGTAATATTTCATCCATCTCCTCAGCCTGTCCTTTTCTGAAAGTGGGGGGCTGGCATTATCCTTAATGTTGTGGAGAACACACTGGTTCTTCTTCCTTAACATCTATTACAAAAGGCTATCTTGATTCGGACTTTCACAAGAATGTTTTAATGCTGCTTGCTTTTCAAACCAATTCTCCTTGACTGCCCTTACTTTTTGACTTTTGCCCAGCTCTGGGTATGCCCGCTGAGAATATGCCTTTTCACCTATCCATTTTGCTTATCACTGGCCAGATGGAGAATGTCCTCCTGCACCCAGACTCAGTGGCTGCCTACCTTCTTGGCTTTAAGGTGATCAACATCAAGGCTTGACGAATCTTCTGTAGCTGGTTCTCAGTGGCAACTTCTGAGCTGACCTCTTGGCTGAATGAATCTTCCTTACTCCTTTGTATGTTTGGTCTTTCTAGCTTATCCATGCTGTAGCTGATTCCACCAGCCATAAGCTGACCAGCCTTCTCAGTTCACATTTCTAACCAAGCCATGTTAAATAGATGTTGTTGAGACAGAGGATGAGGTTGTGACTGCAGAAGACCACGGCTCCAGGGGATATCCAGTACTTGCTCTTCCTTTACTTGCCAATTTTGGTCTCCTAAATGCCAGAGCTTTCCATCTCTGCTTCCTGTTTAGTTTGCACTTACACCCCTTTTTGCATATGTAGAGTCTGTAGAGCCTCATGAAAGCCTCACGCTTTGCCTTATTTGCTCTTGGTTAGTAATTCAATTGCCAATCTTTGGCATGTGCCAATCCATCACGTACCTCAGTCACTGAGTACATGACTGGTTTACTCCAAGGTATGGCTTAGGCATGCCTTGACTGGTGGAAAATTGCCTGAAATTATTTGAAGAAATCAAGGAATTCTTCCTTGGTATCTGTTATAGGAGCCCGTATGTCTATAAGTACTACACCAGCTGTTCCACAGCCCTATATGCTGGTGAAACGAAAGGGATGATTTCTGAAATGTGACAAACCCTGAGTTAACCGGGAATGTTTTGACTACTGCGATTCCTGCTAATGCTTGTCTCGTGTTTTGCTTCATTGCCTTAAAACAAAATTTTCCCATATGACATCGCTGCCTTGACTGTCCATCTGATTTTCATAAGGCACACAGTATTATCCTGGTATATCTTTAGATTGCTCATTAGCAGTGAAATTTTACCCAAAGTGATCTCAGATTCCTTTTTGTGCTGGCCAAAGCTTCCATTAGTAGCTATTCTTTCAATGGGCCGCTTCCTGCTCTGCTCTGCCTGGTGCGGCCTCACCTCGAGTGCTGTGTGCAGGTTTGGGCACCAAAGTGTAAGAAGGACATGAAGCTGTTAGAGAGTGTCCACAGGAGGGCTACAAAGGTGGTGAAGGGTCTGGAGGGGAAGACATATGAGGAGCGGCTGAGGTCACTTGGTTTGTTCAGCCCAGAGAAGAGGAGATGAGGGGAGGCCTCATGGCGGCCTGCAGCTTCCTCATGAGGGGAGCGGAGGGGCAGGCGCTGATCTCTGCTCTCTGGTGACAGTGACAGGACCCAAGGGAACGGCATGGAGCTGTGACAGGAGAGGTTCAGGCTGGGTGTTAGGAAAAGGTTCTTCTCTGAGAGGGTGGTCGGGCACTGGAACAGGCTCCCCAGGGAAGCGGTCATGGCACCGAGGCTGCCGGAGTTCCAGAAGCGTTTGGACAACGCTCTCAGACACGTGGTCTGATTTTTGGGTGGTCCTGTGTGGAGCCAGGAGTTGGACTGGATGATCCTTGTGGGTCCCTTCCAACTCAGGATATTCTATGATTCCCCTCATCTGACACTGACCTATTACGGATATCAGATAGCATCTACATGGCCAAGAAGACTGGACAGAGCTCAGTGCGCCTCTTGCCAGTAGCCTTCTTTGCAAACATGGCCCTGCAGGTCTCAGCACATGTTGCTATGCATCTTTTGAGCCTCTTCCTGAGTGAGTTTTTGGCTTATGTGGTAACACAGTGCTCAGCCCTTCTCATATAAGCCATACTTCCCAGAGAGGACAATTCTAATTTAGAATCACAGCAGTATCCAGACTACCAAAATCACCTGCCTGCCTGAGCACTAAAACCTGGACAGAAATATCACTGAACTTGTCTGCACTGGGCAAAATGAAAACCAGTGCAAAGACAGCAAACCAACTGAGGGAAGCTCTGAGTCTGGGGCTGCAAACAGCAAAGTGACTGAGTATAGTGCAATGTTCAAGGTACAACTGATGGTGGGAAAATGGGAAGCTGGGAGATCACTGTGGATAGTTCACATACATGAAGGACGGCTCAGGCTACGGTTTCTCTTAGAAGTCGTCTTCTTTCAAGCATGTATTAGAAAAAAAGTCCCACCTTGATTTTAAAAGTGGTGGAGAATTCATCATAACCCCTAGTAATTTGTTCTAATAATTATGCACCATAGTAAAAATGGATACCTTGGACTTAAAGCAGTCACACGAGAGTGTTTAGAGCTGCCTGAAATTCCCTCAGGCGTCTGAGACATCTGCAATGCCTGAAAGATTTGAAAGTGGGAGACCACTGGTGACTGCAACGCACCTCGAATAGCCCCAGGGGCCCCTGTGTGAGCAGCTGAATTGAGCCCCTTGTATTTGTCCTGCTTCAATTCTGGCCTCTAGTTCCTGTTATAACTTCATGCCTTATCCTCATGCTTCTGCTCCTGCATAAGTAGCTATATACTGCAACCAAGTCATCCATAATCATCCTTTCCCATAAGTAATTAAAGTGAGTTCCTTGAGAAGTTTCAAGGCAGTTCCCATGCAGAGATCAAGGTAGATCTGTATCCGTGAACTGTCCTCTTCATTATTTATATATATCTACATAGCCCCAGTTTTAGACTCCTACACATTCAGTTGACAATGATTCTTTATTTTCCCCCCAAATCAATGACAGAATAATGAACTGGTTTCCACAGGATTTCCCTGCAGAGAGACTCAAGGATTCATTTTTCACAGTGACATTCTGAGATCTCTCTTTAATCAGTTACAGCCACTTAATTTGCACCATGTTGATTTTATACCTTTGTTTTTTTAATCCACCTCCAATGTGGTATTAACCAAACACTTTCAAAAATCAGTGACATCAAGAGCTGCTTACTCTTACTGGAATAACAACAAATTGATTTGACAAGGCTTGTTTTCTATATATGCACACTCATCTGCATCAATTTTATGCCTTCCTTTAACAAATCATTAACCAAGCGATGTGTCCACTATTTCTTGCCTGTGACAGTGACAGGCTAACAGTCTTAGTATTACCCACATCATTTGGCCAGTCCTTTTAAATAACAAGCAGATAGCAGTTTTCTTAGTCTTCTAAAATCTTTCTAGTGTCCCAAAATGAAAACTCAGCATTAATGGCCCAACATGTTCCTGGTTCCAAGAGTTCAGAAACTCTTGACTATAACTTACCCAGACTGGCTAACTATAAAATATTTTACTTATGTGGTCGCCATTTAACCTAATCCCTAGTTATTAACGGAGCCCAAAATGTTCTTTCACCAGCACCTGATACTAATACACTATCTGATTTTCTCCCCCAAATAAACATGGGAAAGAAATATTAATTTAATACTCCTCCATTTCCTTGTGGTGGTGGTGGTGGTGGCGGCTACTGCCTTTATCTACTAATAGTTTCGATTATTTTTACCTTAGCTGACCATAAATTTATCTTTACGTTCTTCTACTTCCATTACTCATTCCAGGGCAGAGGTGGCCTGCTCAGACAAATTAAGACCAAAAGATGGCCTTCACTGTACTGTACAAGAGTCATCAGTATAGAGCAACCAACACAGAGCACCAAGCTCCATTTCAAATATCCGATTATGCACCAAGAACAAGAAAACAGAAAACACAAATATATATTGCTTTACTTCAGCCTGGGTCAGCTTCCAGCTTTAAGCAGGATCCTGCTTAACACTCCTCCCAGAAAAGACACTATCTGATACTACCAAGTTAGTCACACCTCACTGTCAGGCAGAATTTTTTATTGTTGCAGAAATAAAACGAGGAGGGATTGAGTTTGTGGGATCAGAGCGGGGATCTTTAAACACTTTTTACGACTCTTCAGCCCGAAAAGAGGCTGCTCTTCGAGCCAGCAGGAGGAATGCAGACGTGTTCCCTAACACCTGAAGCGTGTGCTTGATGCAGCTGCAAACAGCTGACTTCCTTCTGTCTCCCACCAGCCTCCTCTCTTTCCTCTCGCAAACCCCAAACCAAAAAGTCAGGCTTCGCTCCCAGTTTGGTGAAATCGCTTGTGACACATGGAGCTACTGAAACCTGACCCCATCCCCTTGCCCCTCAAACCCCTGCGATTCCCGCTTGCAACCGCCTGGCTCCCAAGGTGTCTATTTAATCCCACTTTTATTATGAGCACAGCTACCAGTAGCTTACAGAGGTTACAAACAAAGTAGCTTTTATCAAAACTTTGGCTAAACAGACGCTAACAAGCTCCCATTCAGAAGGGGCTAGGTTGATTTGAATCTGAAAGTCACCCACTGACTGCAGAGAGGGAAGAAAGTCACAGGGGAGGCAGAAAGCCGGGCTTCTGCCCAGCTTTTAGCGTCGGGAGGGCTCTCCCCCAGGCTTTGGTACCACGAATAGGCTGAAGCAGCCCCAGGGCCAGGGGATGCAACTCCACTTCTTGTTCGGAATTTGTTTGGCCAAGTGGTGAACTGCATCAGGGCGCTGGCCCAAGCCAAATTGAACATTGGAGGGGCGAAAAAGGGGAAGAAAAAGCCCCACAAAGATCTGGGAAAAGGTGTTCCTTTCGAACTGGATCAGTTCCCCAGTCCACAGCCACAGAAACACTTGTGTGAGCTCAGCAGCCAGAAGCAGCAGCCAGGAGCGGACACAGAGCAGAACTGCTTCTTTCAGCGACGGGGTTCACCCAAGACAGCCTAAAGTGCTCGAGTAGCTACAGCTTGCAATAAACTATGATCTATTCCTCGCTTTATGGCAGAGTCTACAGGCTCCATCACACTCAGTGCCATATAAATGTACTGGGAAAATATTTGCTATTCCAAAATGCCAACCATCTCAGCAGTTCTCAGCCTGCAGCCTGCACTGCTTTTAAGAAGACCATGAACAGAAACAAAACCCAACCAAGCCTGTTGTCGGTAGCCTGAAAATTGTGGAATGAGGACACCTCCCCAGGAAATGTTGTAGGGTCTAAAAAATCAAGAAAGGTTGAAAGCCTCTGATCTTATCATAAGGTAAGTTGGCAAAATCTGATCGCCAGAACTTCAGTCCAATAGATGAGTAGATACAGGGGGAGGAATATGCATTATTCTCCTTAGGTAAGGGATAAAAATTACTTCAACGTGTATACACGTACACAGAACACCCTTCCCAAAATCATGGCAGTGAAACATCTGCTGCCCACCATCAGATATTCTCTCTCTCTTACCCATTTATGGCACAAATCAGAGGGTGAGTGAAAAAAGAGATTTTCATAGAGCAGATTAATGGGTATAAAGTACAAAGCCTGGGAAGGGACAGGCTTAGCTGTAAATAAGGGAGTGGTACTATGCATGGCCTTAAATTTAATTTGAGCTGTTCTTAGTCAACCCTTTGCAGATATTCTTGAAGAAATACAGTGGAGCCACTGTCCTGGAGCACTGCAAGAGAAAAGATCATTCTCCCATATTGCCCCTTAGGATGGAGAAATCATTCCCAATTTCATTGATGTCTCTGGAGAGAGATACAATCTGCACATGAAGAATTCTTTTATATGCAGGCCATAGAGCTACTGTCTTGCCTCTTGTCAGCCCTAGGGAGAAAGTGAGACTTATATTGCAAATGCAGCCAAAACAAAACAAACCTGTGGTTCCTGCTTCACTGCAGTAATTCAGAGCCATTGAAGAGATTCTGGTCGCTCTCCCACTAGAAAAGCCAACTGCACCAATACGGGCTGCTAGGTCCTGATCCTCCAACACCATCGCTGTGGCTAGACCTCAGCATCCTTGGGAAACAGAGAGAGACCCAGGTGGGTGCAGGTATCCGTTCCCGCTGCGAGGCTGGGTGCTCAGGTCTGAAGCATTTTCAGGTTTCCGCGTTCAGCTGTACGCACCTGAGATTCACAGCAGTACTGTTAAGCCTGTACCTACATGTTCAGAGGAGCAGGGCCTCAGAGGCAAAGACAGTGTCTTCCTACAAAGGAGAAAAGCGCTTGCCGCATGAACAAAAAGGGCCAGCACACCACCAAAGCACGCAGTGTCACTAGCACAACGCCAGGACGGGGAGCACCTCGCTCTCCTGCAGCACTGTTCCTCAGGAAGTCTTGAAACGCTTTCAAAGGCAGCTCGCTGGAGAGGTTCACACGTAATCCCAGCTGGCTGGGGATACGATAAGCTTCAGCCCTGACTCCCACGTGCCATGGGCTCCTCGACCCGGCAGACCTTGCTGCTGTGCTTGTAATGCCGATGCTAACGAATGTCCCAGTGACTCAGTAATAACAGAGTAATTTCACGGCATTGCTCAAGCCCCGCTCCAAATCTGCTCACAGTGATGGACAATAGCCTCACTCTTACCTTGAAAACGATATCAGTTTTGTGTCTCGGCACCTCGCTTACCGGCTTCTCCGTGTATTTCTCAAAGGCAGACATCGCCCAGACCTCTCTGGAAAAAAGCACTGTTTGGAAAGCACAGAGGCAGAGCGCTGAATCTCTTAACGCTGCTCTCCTCGTGCCTTGGCAATACGGAGCACCAACAGGTTCATACTGAGAGCCGGCAATGTATCGAGGCAATGCTGTATGCTACTCGCAGGATAAATGCATTAAGAAAATTAAACATTTTCAAAACCATCACACCATCAAAGCTTTATTCTCTCCACTCGTTAAAATTAAGTGTTGGTTTGCATATCCGTGCCATCCTGGCTATGTAATAAACTCGCTAAAGTTATTTTTGTTTCACATTCCCTAGTGTTTGGGAAAGCAAGCTGGAGTTTTCTGAGGACACGCATTTTTATTAGAGCTAATTCAGCATTATTTTCTCACCCATTTCCTTTGTTGGAAGCAGAGGAATCAACTAAAGAAAATTCGAAGGCAGCATACCATGCCTCTGAGGGAAACTGCCTTCCCCGCCTCGCAATAGCCGGGCTGTTCCTCTAGATGGCTCTGCCTTTGCCCAAATCCATCAAATCCCTGAAGCAAAAATCCCAATTTCGAGCGATGTGGCGATACTGCTCCAGCTCCTCTCCACACCGATCGCAGGCTTTTTGAGCAAACGGATAAACACATTTTTTGTAATTTTAGAGAACAGCATTTTCAGCTTAGCTCTTCACACTGAGAGGAAAGTCACATTTAAAAATCTACCCACTTCTTGTCCATTACATGCCCTTTCTGGCTACGAGTTGCCGATAAAACTTCTTGTTTTGCATGCCTATTGTCCGGTCAGACTGCAAATCAGAATTTTCCAGTGTGACCCTTTTCCAACGAGCTGCAGGGCTGTTAGAAATAATAAATGTTTACAGGCAAGGAAGCAGAGAAGGGAAAAGACACCTTGCAAAACATGATATGAAATTTTCTCCTGCTGCTCTAACTATCAAAATACACACGCACAGGGCAAGGTCTTTCCCAAACAGATACAGAATAAAATCATCAGCAACAGTGAAAGATAAAAAGAAACGAAATAACAGCAGGAGGAAAAGAACAAAACAAAACAAACAAAAACAAAACAAACAAAAAAACAAACAGCAACAAAAAAACCCTCTCCCTTTACGGTTAAAGAAGGAAACCCAAAATCATTCTTCTTCATCACGCTCACTTTTAAGTGATTCTCCGTCCCCAAACTTGTCCACTTGTTTCAAAACAAAATACAATGGCGAAAATCCTCCAGTTATTACATCCCTGCTTAGATCACACAAGGGATGAATATCCGTGATCTGAGGTAGCCCGGGAAAGCTGCTCCGGTCCAGCTTCACTGCTTTACATGTGCCTTTTAAACTATTTTATCGAAGAAATAAATGCGGGGACGTTTCCCAAACGGTCTGCTCTCCCCAAAAACCCGACGTCAAATCAAGGCACCCGCTGCTAGCAGCCCTGGGGGAGAGCGCTTCGCAGACGTACCTGGAAAAGGGATTTTTTACGCATTTTTATCAACAGAAAACGGAATTGAATAACAATCATATTTAAGACCCGGGGATTTACATCTTCAAAGCGACTGACAAAGACTCGAAATTCTCCCGCACCACTGTCCGTATTTTTCAGTCTCTCCGTGTGCTTCTGGTGCTTGTCCCGGACAAGTGCGATCTGCCAGAGCCGTCATCTCTGCGGATTCCCCTACAAACTCCACGGTGTCGGATCCTGCGAATCCCGAAGGCTTTTCTCTTCAAAAGGATGCGCTTTCCCTCAAGTCCCCCCACCTCCCCACCCCGTGCAGAAGGCGAAAATCAACTTTTATTAGAAAATCGCGCCCCGCGACTGCCAGCCCTTTCCTCCCGCAGTACGAGCGAGCACACCGATGTTGTTTGTTTGTTTAATTTCGGCAATTCCCTCTCCAAAGCTCATTAAGTGCGATCTCAGCCCCGGCTGTTGCGAGCCGCCCGGCGAAATTACACGTAAATAGAGAGTTTAAGCGAATTTCACCCTTCGCGCTCCCGTCGGGGCAACCGCAGCGATGCTAATCTCCCCAAACCTCCCATTTCGGGGCCGAAGGGATCGGGGCCGATCGCGCCCGTGGGAGCGGGGGGGCTGGGTGGAGGCGCGGAGAGCACGGG
>VXAL01001142.1:126280-221049 GCA_013399475.1 Chauna torquata | reverse complement strand
GATGGGGGGCGGGCGGCGGGCGCGCACCCCCCGGGGACGGCGGCGTGAGGGGGCGAGGGAGCGCGGGCTCCTCACAGCGCCGTCCCCGGGCCCCCACGTCCCCCGCAGGGCCGGCGCTGTGCGGAGAGCAGGTGCCCTTGTCTCCACCACTGTGAGGAGATCGGGTGCCCTCGGCCCCGAAGCCTTGGCCGAGAGGAGATCTCCCCCCTCCTCGTTTCCTCCTGAGGAGATCCAGCTCCTTTTGCCCTCCTCGTGCCTGGCCCCCGTGGGAGGTGGCGGCAGGCCCCAGCCCTCGGTCCCCCTGCCCGGGCAGGCCGGGTGGGCTGAGGCCGGGAGTGCCGGTTGTGCAAGGCCTGGATCCTTCGGCCATGATTCACGGTTCCCCTCCCTGCCCGGCGCTCACCGGCCCGGCCCCGGGGCGCAGCCAGTGCCCGGGAGTGGGCGTAGCGCAGGGCGCGCTGGGACAGTGCCGGTCCAGCCCGGCGGGGAGCGGACATGCCGGCCTGGGGCCTCAGGGGGGACGTTGTGGGGTCACTGCTGCCATCAGCCATGGGCGAGAGGCGTGTGGGGCGGCTAACGGCACCTCGGCCCCCTCAAACATAAGTTGTGGGCATGGGGCAGCTTGTTAGCAGCACCGTGGCTCAGCGCTGCTGGCCTGCTGGCCCTTGGTGTACCTGGAGACACAGGCCCACCTTTCCACCAGCTATTCTGAGAAGAGCCGTGGCAGGTTCTCCACCGTGTCAGCTATGGCCGAGACATGGGTGGCCCTGTTTGCTGTGAGACAGCCAGCACAAGGGGAGCCCCGCTCTGCTTTCCCTTTAGCTGGCTTTGAGGTAGAGGTAGAGATCCTCCAGGGAGGTTGAGGCTCTGTGATGGGGAGGTTCTCCTCCTCCATGTGTCGTTAAGGTTCACTTGGGCATCAGAGGGGAGGGGGTGATGGTGTCTTGGGGCCAGGTTTTGGATTCTTGTACTGGACAACAGGCAGAGGAGGAAAAGGTGTAGGAGAGCTGTGCTGGTTGGGCAAAACATGAATATTGCTTATCTGTCTGCAGTAGGGCTTGCCATCACAGAGGTTGACTTTCTCTCTTGTTTCTCCTGTTTTCCACCAGGGAAGGGAAACTATTGGACCTTAGATCCCAACTGTGAGAAGATGTTTGACAATGGGAACTTCCGGCGCAAACGCAAGCGACGCTCTGAGCCCAACGCCCCTGCGACCACGTCTGCAGCCTCCTCTCTTGGGGGCCTGAAAACAGAGGAAGAGCGACCCATCCCAGCCGGAGGCAAACCGTGTGGAAACAGCCCACCCCCAGAGCTGGACCCATCACCTTCTGCCAGGGACCATCCAAAAAGCTCCTCTCCCTCCGGTATCATTTCATCCACCCCTAGCTGCCTCAGCACCTTCTTCAGCGGCATGAGCTCCCTGAGCGGTGGAGGCAGCCGGCTGACAGGGGGTCTCAGCAGTGACCTGCATCACAGGAACTTCTCTGCTGGACAGCTGAGCAGTGGCACTTTCACCCCTTCCAGCAGCTCTTCTCAGGAGGTGCCTTCGCCAGAACAGCTGCAGCGAGTTGCAGGACCTTCCCCTGCCTACTACAGCTCCTTCCATCCCAGCAGCAGCAGCCAGGGAGCCCAGTACAACCACTACTACAACTTCACAGTTAACAGCCTCATCTACACCCGGGATGGAACGGAGGTGTAGGGTGCTGGGGCAGTCAGCCGGCGGGCACTGCAAAGGGAATGGGAGATGCAGGTGTATTTGGCAGCATGGAGGACCATATGCTTTTGCAAACAGCATTTCAATGTGGACAGTTCCCAGGAGTTCTTCCAGGAAGACAGATCTTCTTACCTTTCAAAACAAGAAGACCCCATAAACACCAGCAGAAGGCAGATGCAAAGTCTTTTCTCCATCCTGGAAAATGTTAGGTGCTTTAGATGGCTTGCCATCTAAATTCAGCAGATGGAAGTGAACTGAATTAAAGTTTTCGGAGGTTTTTAATCCTGAATGTAGAATAAGAAGTTGAAAAACTATAACCATAAAATGATATCAGCAAGAACCAAGTGTAGACATCCAGTGAATCTTAGAAGAGAACAGGAAAAAAAATGAAGAGATTTCTTATGAAGTGCCTTGTACAATGTATTAAAACGTTCTTCTGCCAGCAGTTGCCTCTGTAAGCCCTTTCTCTCTGCCCTGGTCCTGCAACATGCAATGCACAGGGGAGTACTTTGGGAAAACACCCACCCCAAACCTCCTCAAAACCCTCAGAGGTTTGCTCTGGTCTTCCTGTGTATAGCATATTGTACAGCTAGGGCCGTGTTTTGTAAAGCAATCTTTTTCCCCGAGCTTAGTACCAAAGATAACTCTAGCCACGCAGCTTTAGCACGAGAATAAACACTGGGGTATTTTTATACATATTTGTATGTAATGTAACTCTTCTGTACATATGTTTCTATGTGGTTTTATATTTGTAAATTATGCTCTGGAGCTGTACTTATTTATAATGTTTTAAACTTTGTTAAAGTTTATTTTACTCCGTTTCCCCATCTTTTTTTGTTGTTTTGTTTTGATTTTTTCATTGTTGTTTTTGTTTGTTAGTGTATTAATGAAACTGTTCAGGCTGAACAGCTGTTGGGAATAAAATGTTAACAACTGTTAAATTTTTGCCTGGTTGTTCCTCACTATGTTTGAGGCATTCTGAAACTCTGTGGGAGACAGGTTTTGCTTTCACGTGGTTTGGGTTAAAAGGTGCAAAGATTTATGAACAATTTCATCTGTGCAGTAAGATAGAAAAAAACTGCCCTCAGCCGAAAGGAGATGCATATGAGCTGATTTGCAGCCTTTTGAAGTCTGGCTGTGCAGAGTGGGCACTCTGGGCTTTTTTGTTTGTTTGTTTTTGCCAATGATCTGAATTACAACTGTCTTTTTTTTCAGCCTGGTTTAGTCAAAATAATAAAAGCTTGCAAAAGTAAAAGAAGCGGGGCTGGTTCCAGCTTGGTGCTGGCTAGCAGGAGGTATGAAGTCTGAGCTTGACTGCAGTGGCTTGATCTGTTTTGCAAATCGTTTTTTTCAAACAGGATTACACCTGCTTAAAATGACAGGCCAGCTGAGAAGTCGGACCAGTCATCTAGCGGGCCAGGCCGAGCCGTCTGCTGTAAACAGACACTCCTGAGAATCCTTCCTGATTCATGCTGCTGGGAAAGGAGAATCTGTCCTATAGCATCTATTATGCAAAACCATAAATTCCCAATTCTTGCCGTTTGCATAAGCTGTTTGTTGGGTTCTTTGTGCAGCCATAGTGCATAAATATAAATGTCTTCTTGAGGAATGTAACATCAGTGATGAAGTTAAGCATGAAATTGCAGCTATTAAACATATATGCATCTGGCATGATGTAAGGCCATCCCTGCAGGCTATTCAGAAAATAAAACTGTTGGCAGTGCGATGCAGCGCCTCTTCACTGGCTACCTGCATAACATGTATGGTAGTGATGCAAGACAAACCATTGGCCTGATCCAAAATATAATGAGGCCATGACGAAATGTCAGATGACTTCCATGTGCTTGGAATGGGGATCAAGTACTTTCCCCAGCACTGGCCAGCCGCCATTTGTGCAATAGCTGAGACCAGTGGGCGGGTGGCAACTCCCTCCTCATCCCCCTCTCGCTCTCCCCTTCCCAGCAGAGATACAATCTTCCTGGCTTTAGGGGTAATTCCTCCATGTCTTGATTTTTAATTGTGTCTCAGGCGATGCACTGGTAGTGATAAAGGGAGAGAGAGGGCAGATGACTGCAACTAGCAAAACGCCGGGGTGGTCAGTCGTGTCCTGCCTGGGTTCAATCATGCCAGGTGTGGAATAGCTTAGTGAGTTCGACCTAACAGTGGTGGAGGGATTCCCAACACCTTCAACAGGTTTAGAGCCAGTCCTTAAGTTAAGCCAGGAGCTGCTTACTTGTGTATCTGTGACTCTTTCACCCCTTTTCAGCTCCACCAGCATGCTGTCAGATCTTCGCAAGCAGTGGGCCACTCTGGGACACTTTCACGTGTCCAGCTCATGTTCTTCCACCCAGAAGATTTATTTTGGGATGTACTTTCTGCCACTTCCATCAACTGTATGTTTTCCTTCTGCCACTTCCATCAGCTGTATGTTTTTGCAGACAGTACCAATAAACTTTTGTTCCTGAAGATCCCTAATCAGTGGCAAAATTGTGTTGCTAGACTCTGGCAGTCTGTCCTCAGCAAATATTCCATGTCACAACAGAGCTTCTCATGCCACATCTGCTGGCTGGTGGCATAGTCGGAATCTGGCAGAGCAGGGCCAGGGAAGGATTCGCCCACCACACTGCTCCAGGAGGGGCAGTGGTGGGCTCTAGGGTGACTTTGGCAGGTCCCCAGTGCACCTTCCCTGCCATGACCACCAAACCCTGCTCCCTCCAGGGAAAGTGAGCCCTCAGCCAGAATCAGGGCTCCTGCGGACACACCACCCCGAAGGCTGGTGTGCTCATGATAAAGGAACCTGCCCAAGCGACACTTGAGAGTAGCATTCAGCAAATAGACACCTACTCTGCAGAGGGGAGCCAAGTGAATGAGCAAATGGCAGCCTTTTAGGTTTCCTTTTGTCATTAAAAGAGACTCTTCCTTTAATGAGCAACGCCCAAATCTTGGGAGAGGGAGGGCAAGAGGATTGGGTTTAATGAAAGACACTTAAAAGCAGCAGGACTATTGTCATGGGATTTGGGGATTTACTGTGATTCCCCTACTGAAGGAGGGGGAAGACAAAGGCAATTAGCCTGCTGGTCCCACCCTGAGAGTCCCCACTCCCCTCTAAATGCCAAGGCCACGCATGGGATGGGCAGTTCTCCATGACAATGAGCCTCTTTCCAGCCTGGGCCAGGCCATAGCCCAGCAGCGGGAGCAGAGCCTGCTCCCAGGGAGATCAGGGAGAAATATCCATCCCTTGCAGAGAGGTTCGACATTCAAGCCTCCATCCTCTCCGCTCTGGGAGCCATAGGATTCGCCCTGTAAAATGACTCCTTCTGGCTTGGAAGGAGCAGGGATCTCTGGGGTAGCTGGGAGCCCGCACACCCCTGGCTGCTGGCTGCTAAAGCTGGGCATCACAGGAAGGCTCATCTTTGCTTGGTTTCTCCATTCTTCACAGAACCACAGAATGGCTGCGGTCAGCAGGGACCTCTGGAGGCCATCTGGCCCAAGCCCTGCTCCAGCACGGCCACCCAGAGCCAGCAGGGCCACCCAGAGCAGGTTGCCCAGGACCACATCCAGGTGGCTTCTGGAGATCTCCAGGGAGGAGACCTCAGAACCTCTCTGCACAGCCTGTGCCAGGGCTCCCTCGCCTGCCCAGCACAGAAGTGCTGCCTGATGGTCAGAGGGAACCTCCTGTGCTCCAGTTTGTGCCAGAAAGATGCCACCTCAACTGGGCAAGCACAGCCATACTTGATGTGAAACCATGGATGCTGATGACTGCAGGCACAGCTGCCTGGTACCTCTGCCCTGCAACGCCTGTACCCTCCAGTGCTCCCAGCCAAGGACTGTGGCTCTTCCAGCTACTCCTTGCACGCTCAACTACTAAAAAAGGCAGTCCTTGCTTGAAAAGAAGTACAGTCCAAAGGCATTTCAAGAGGTGCGTTGGATCAGTAACACAGATGCTTGCTGGCTCCTACGTGTGGCACTTCTCCAGCACGGGGTCGTTTAACTTTGCTCAGCACTGGCCTTATCGACATGCCAGCAAAGGTTCAGGCAGGTACCCACTGCAGGTCTGCACTTGAGCTGCTCCACATTACAAAGGTTTTGCCAGTACAGCTGGATCAGCCCAGTCCCCTAGAGGAGACCCAGCTCCTATCAACAAAGGAAACTCTTGTGCCAGCAAAGTTAAACCCCCCACCCCCAGCAAAACCCGGTACATTGCGGGGTGGTGGGAGGGGATTCAAGAGGCAGAACACAGCCATCCACACTGGGTTTCATCGCCCGCCAACTCTTTTGGAAAGAGGGCTTCAATTACTGCTACTGGCCATGGATTGTGGTTTGCATCTCCTCTGAAGGAGGAGGCTTTTAATTTATGCTGTCGCTCACCAAGTTCATGAAAGTTGGCCACAATACGTTGTGCCCATACAGGAGGTTTTGTTGCCTTTGTTACACTGGTTGAGGGAGACTTTTTCCCTGCAATCATTAGGAACAGTTCAAAAGATGTAGTAGTGTTCAAGGAAAGCACTTGACTGATACCCTGACCTTGCTCTTGCTGTATTTCTAGCAATGGTAAATCTTCATCAAATTCTCTAGCCAAGGCCCCACCATCTCTGCAGATTTCACCTGACTTTGAATGCAATGTACCTAAATCCTGCCCTGCTCTTTCATGGGAGGTGGTCCTGCTAGTCCGATTCTGATAGCACATGAAACAAGAGGGACAAAGCTTCATTTTGTGGCTTGACCCAAGAGAATCAAGATGACAATCAGACCTGGCTGACGGTAACGTGGGTGGTTGATGCCTCGGCTAGAAACAGCAGTGCCAGTTGGAGGCTGAAGTTTACCTTTTCTTTTTCCTTCTTTCCGGCAGAAATCTCCATTAAACTGAACTCCCCCTCCCCAAACCTTTTCTATTAAAAAGAAGGCTGATGGAATGTTTTTGACCAAATTACCAAGCGCAATATTCACCTGGGTAAGGTGACGAGAATTTGCCCCTCAAGGAATAACTGAAGTCTAATGTAAAACATCAAAGGTGTTGTGTTTTTTTTTTTTTAACCTTATACCTGAGCTATCTCTGAATCATATCAAATAATCTTCTCGTTTCATAACACCATACAATGCAGGCTAAAAGTGTATGTGATCTGCTTTGTGTACTGCTGAATGGATGATTAAACTGTCTCACCCGAGGGATATTCATCCAGGGCCTGCCCCAAACACAGTGAAGTCAGGGGAAAGACTCCCACTGACTTCAGAGGGCTTTGGAGCAGACCCATAATCAGCCCGGCTCTCATATACTTCAGGTGGTGTCTACAAGACTGCCCCAGGACACGTAAAAGGAACTAAAGATTGCACATTTGTGAATTAAACGTTGCAGACCTGATCCAGGCAATTGGTTGCCGTCAGGAGAGCGGAAACCATCTCCCCTGTCCGCCTGGGCTCTTAGGATCATTTTCCCTTCCCTGTGCTCCATTGTGTCCGGGATTTATTGACAAAGCAAAGCTCTCGCCGTGCAGCCGGTCCATGCTTGCAATAAACAGTTGCAAATCAGGTCAGGATCGATGGTTAATCCACCCTGGGACCCTTCGAGTGGTGCTGATTTTATATCTAATTAAATAGTGGAGCTGACCTGTGCCATTTCCCTCCCAGGCCGGTTCTGAGGTTGGCAGAACTCACACCTCGCCCTCCAGCTTCAGGGCAACCACAGCTGGTGATCCTGAAATGCACAGGGTTGGTGCCTCAACTCTGAGAAAGCAGAGGGTGTCAAAGCTAACACATAGCAGGACCAAGCCCGACTCTCCTTCAGCGAAGTGAGTGATACACAAATGGGGCCAAATTATATTGGGGTGGGCCAAATTACATCATTTACCTCTGAGTAAGTGGTCTTCTAGTCTAGTAAGTGGACATTTGTGAAGCTGCCAGGCGACAGGCTCAAGTCAGACCAGAGCAGGTGGAGGTGCCTTACTGGTGATGGAGGTGAGCTGGGGAACTCCTTGCTTCAGGAGGATGGAAGCTGATATAGAAGCAGGACAGGTTCATAGAAAGGGAACACAGCAGGGGTTGCGAAATGCAAAGACCTCATTTTAGGGAGAAAGTGCCTTGACTGCAAAGTATAGGAATGCGGGAATGTATTTTAGGGAAGTACCACTGTATGATAGTCTTCCGTGGGCAACCACCTTTCGGCACTGTTTGAGACAGTACAGTGAGATTGGCAGCCTGATCCAACAGAGCCATTTTATGTTCCTCTATTTGTAGCAGTGTAGCTGAAAGCATCGTTTCAAGTTTCCATTTAGTACAGGCCAAGGCAGAGCTCTGGCCAGTCCTATCGATTTGGATGAGCACTGAAGATACTCAGCTTGCTGCTGCAGTCTCACTCTAAAAAAAAGCTGGCTAAATTAGTGCAGACGAGTTGCTCTCTGCAAGTGCCTATTTCTATCCATCCAACACAGAAGGAGTCTGGAAGAGCTAACTTAGGCCAAGCTTTTAGACCTCCCCTAGGACAGGAATACATGCACGTTTGCAGAGATAGGGCATCCGTCATGTCTGGTCTTATATCTGGTTATAAATTGTACCATTGCTGTTAAGGATGGAGGACTCCAAGGAGTTTTCAAAGCAAGATACAGGCCTAATCCATATGTCTGTGGGAGAGGCAGAGCAGAAGAAAACTTGTGCATACCGTTTCCTTCTCCCACACAACAGCATCTCAGCCTTGTCTTGGTTCATTCAGTACTCACTGCCTTCACCAGTGCAGGCACCTTTCCGTGGTGCAACACAATCGATACGTCATGTGTGTTCCCTCTTTCCTGCTGCAAGAACTGCTCATGAAGTGCAAAACTTCTGGTTTTGCAGGAATGTATTGTTTCCTACATGTCCAGGCTGCTTTGCATTTCTCATAGAGAAAGCTGTTTGTGCAGGGCAGCCTGCTGGGGAAAAGCAGGAGGTGAGACCTGTGGTGCACCACAACTCCAGGCAGGAGCACGTTTACTGGGCATGCAGAGAAGTGCTGTCTCTTACACACAGCAGCTTTGCTGCACCCTAAGCTGTCCCCAGCACCTGGGGCAACAGCTTTGAAATCATGAGCCCAAATCATTATTCATCAATAGCATCAAAAACATCGGATGTCTTAGTGGCAGAAGGTTGGACAACCTTTGCTGGGCAACGGGAAAGCAACAGTCATTAGAACAGAGCTCATCTCAAGTTCAGGGAAATGGATTCAGATCCTAGTGAAGACACTGAGTTTGTGGCCTTCCCACAAGTTAGCAAGTCAAAATAAACCATAGTCTCCTGGCGAATCTTCAGCCAGAGCTCTCAGTTCAGGATAAAGTTGTGGATTGCTTTGTCCCTTCTTGCAAGTAAACCTGAGCAAGCTAGTGGAGAGCAGCTCAGTTTGGTGGCCAAGCCAACATGTGCCTAAGTGTGGAGATATATATATATATATATACATACACATACATTTGTGGATGTTGTCAAAAGATAGTAATTTGGTGGAGAAAAAATACCTGTCTTCTTCCTCTCCAACATTTGCAGCCTGTTCTTTGCAGCACGGCAGGGAAGCAAACCTGACAAGGAAGCAAGGAGACCCTTCAAAGTACCAGGGAATGTGTTTATTATAATTGAACAAGGGATTGTATTTACTTTAACTGTCCCTTGCAGGGGATTTGTGAGCAGTGGTAAGCCTAGAGCAATGTGCATGTCATGGATGTTAAGGTCATTTATCATAACTCTGAATGCTTTTTCTTTCCAGACAGCAGCTGCTTGTCACAGTGTGAAATCTCATTCCCTCTCTGGAAATGTGACAATCCAAAGAGAGAAACATGACCAAGGAAGTGTCTTTGGCCCTGTTTTACCACAAGAGGTCAAGGAACATCATGGAGAAGTGATTTGCTGAAGTGTGCCATAGCAGAGGGATACCAAATCCTCATTTCCCAATGCCTCCATCACAAAACTGTCCTTCCCCTGCAAGGTCAGCCTGAAATACTCTGACATGGCTCCAAAGCCATCCTTCCTTGGTGCTGTTACAGGAAAGCACAATGGACCGCAACAATTTTTGCCTAAATCTTGCATATATCTGCTTTACACAAGAGCATGGGTGCTGCTGGGGGAACGTTGCTCCTGCCTAGGGATCCAGTGGTGTTTAATCTTCCTCTCTCCAAAACGCGTAAGACAACTCAACAGGGACTGGTTGTCTCCCAAGGGATTTTTACAGTGTGTAAACCCTGTTCCTAACCACAGGACAACTGGAAATGTGCTGTACCTGCCGGAAATAATACCAGCAGCTGGGCACTGCAGTGACCAGAAACACATGATCCATTCCCGTGCATTTCGATCCGCTTGGGTTTTATAGTAGCAACGTTTAGTTTGCATGCCATGATCTTAGAAGAAAGGGTTAAAATGTGTTCTCAGCTCAGTCCTGCTCTGAAGATCTGATAATCTAATTACAGCAGTTCAGGTCCCTTCTATACCCCCAGTGCAATCACATTTGCGTCCAGGAGTGATACCAATCTGCTTCCACCCGGCTTGAGCTCTCTCCAAGCTGCAGCCTTGCTCCCCACGAACACGTGCTGCTTGCACTTGTGTACCTCCACGTAGCTGCTGCAACACTGGGCATGTCTGCTCTCCCTGTTCTTGGAGGGGGATAGACCTATTTCCTCCAATTTTTGGTGGATGGATGAGCCCCTTGCTGCTAGCTATTTGTTTCCACTAGGAAAAAGCGATGCTCGGTGCCACTGCGGGAA
This sequence comes from Chauna torquata, assembly GCA_013399475.1. Classification (NCBI taxonomy): domain Eukaryota; kingdom Metazoa; phylum Chordata; class Aves; order Anseriformes; family Anhimidae; genus Chauna; species Chauna torquata. The sequence goes on along the minus strand of VXAL01001142.1, from coordinate 210,624 downwards.
AGATACTGGAAGCAGGAGGATGGTGACTTCTGAACCAACCTTGGAAGTGGCTTTTGCCTGGCCAAGCCACCATGACGAGATCCTCAGCTGTTAGGAGGTGTTGGTTCAATAAGTCTAGGAAAACATGTCAATTTGCATCAGAGGAATTGTCTCAGGGGCTCCTCTGACAGCACAGAGCTTATTTTCCCTGTTCGTTACAGGACTTGGACACCTCGCTCACTTACAGACACCCACCTGCAGGCACGTACGATTCAGTCTTTTACCTGCGAGCCCCGTCCTGCCCTCCCTGCCCACCTACATGCCTGGCTGTCAGATCTCCACCAAAACTCCTCAGCTCTCTGCTAAGGGTGGGATTGGTTTCACCAGCTTCACATGTTTCAAGCACAGACGTCTGCATCTGAGCTAGTCACCCTTGTCTCCCGTTTGAGCCGAAGTAGAGAAATTGGTGCAATGCACCTGATTTGCTCTTTGAGGTCTCCTTCAGAAATTGGTCCCTAGATCTTGCTCCCCACAGTGTTGCAAATGTCTTGAAAGCCATCAAGGGCATAGGGGCCAGGGATCCAAAGCAGTGCCTCCCCCAGGGAAACTGTTACAATTCAGCAGCCCTGGCCTTTGGACCATGCTGCTGCGTGCCCAGACAGCAAGGTGGGAGATGTGGAGGGAGAGAAGGCTTGGGGGAGATAAGATAAATCCATAGGGAACCACAGTAATTTGTTTCGTTGCACATGGAAGAGGTCTTTTTTCTTTCACTCTAACACCTAGAGAAACCACTCTAATTTCTGTAATTGTTGAAGGAATGAGGCCAAGTCCTTCTGCTGATGTAAATTCCCCTGGATCCATCCCACTATTCACAGTGCGGACAACTTCATTGGCTCTGAAGCAGCACCGGGAGCCATGCTGGGCCCAGTTTGACTAGCTGACACTGAGAAACACAATTCAATAGCACTGATTGTTAAATGTCACTCAAGCAGTAAAGAGAAACAGCCCACAAGGGCTCTCCTAAGCAGCGAGTCCTTCTAGTTGTGTTTCACTGGAAGGACGCAAGCGTTTATCTTCTGAGAGATGCAGGATTTCCCTTTCCAGAGGCCAGTGAGGGCAGAGTCCTCTGTATTTTCCATCCTCTCCTGAACATTATCAGCCCCCAAACCATCCTTTCACATCATGTTTCCAACATCTGGCTGGTCTAGAAAAATCAGGACTGGGCACACATGTGATGATGGGTTACACCAAATCACATTCAGACTTAAATCTCTTCCAGGTTTATAAAGATTTTCCAAAGCTTGACTACATTTCTAATTGTCCCACCACCTGTATTGAAAAGTACTGTACATGTTAATCTCAAATTCTTTTCTCTTTCCATAATCTTTTCAAGTTTTCCTGCACTCAGGCGGTAAATCCAATTAGGTCCATGGGTGTTAGTGCAGAGCCAAATTTACTTTTTCAGCTCCAGACATTAATGCACTGCTGGAAAGTTATTTTTCCTTTCCTTTCCTTTCCTTTCCTTTCCTTTCCTTTCCTTTCCTTTCCTTTCCTTTCCTTTCCTTTCCTTTCCTTTCCTTTCCTTTCCTTATCTTTTCCCTTTCCTCCCCAAATGCTTCCACCAGTAGCACAAATACTCATGCTCTGCTCCTCTGCACGTTCCGTTTTCTTGTGTAGGCTGAAACTGCTGGAGGTAGAGGTGTGGCAGTGATGTTTGATCTTATTTCAAATTAAAACTCTTCTACTGCGGGCTGATCCCCCCACCCCACGCACACCTTCGTCTTGAAGAGCACCCCCATCTATCAGTGCTCCTGCGGGAATGAACAGGCAGGGTAAGGTAATACCCATTGTAAGCAGGGCTGGCAGGGTCGAGCATCAAGCAAGCTGCCTTCCCCGCAGGCTGTAAAATTTGTAGCCTCCTCCGAAATAAAGGTGAAAGTGATGACTGCTTTCAGATGGTTTGTGAGGTTCATGTCTCAAAGCACATTCTGGCTCCAGCAGAGGATAAAACCTCAGGATTTTGCCTGTGTCTCCCTCAGAGTGATATTTCAGCACTGCCCATTTTGTCCCTGCTTTATTGCTATGAGGGCAGAATTGGGCACTTAAGAGCATCCTAATCTGTAGCCTTTTGACTTCCAAAATGCAAATGAATGGGAATTATGCAGTGTCCAATTATATAAAATAGAGAGGTACTTGGAGAAGTTGTGTGTGTTAGGTCCTGATGAGGATGGATCAGGTATGGGAGAGCATGCGGTCCCTGAGCTGGCAGGGAGGACGCAAGATTGTCTCTGATGCTCTTACGGGATTTGAACAAGTCCTTCCTTTGTGTCACTGTGGAGCTTTTTTGTTACAAATGCCAAATAATTTCCTCTCTAAATGTTTTGAACATCCCTACGTGGAACCAGCACTTCAGATCTGCTTTCTGCTGCCCACCTCAGTGCCCTGGGAAGCACCTGGTCATGCCCATAGTTCTCAGCTCCAGGAGCTCACAGGGGTACCCCAGCTTACCCAGGCAAACTGCCCCATTGCAGGCATCTCCAGGGAAAGCACAACTCTTTTGCAGTCAGGTCACCCACAAGACTTCTGGGCAATGGTCCCATGATGAGGGAAGAGAGCAGCTCAGAGGAGGACAGGCTTTGAGCATTATGGAGCCCAAGGCGTGCCCATGCTGGGGACAGATTTCAAATCAAATAAAAGAGAAGTAAAAACCACTCTGTGCAGGCTCACTTTAGAGGCACTAAGCATAGCAGGAAAGGCAGGGAAGGTCATGTGTGTCCTCAAGGCATGGAGAGCTCACCCATCCCCAGCTGAGCATGGATGTGGGAGCTGGAGCAACCAGTCCTAGGTCTGGTTCCTGTGGTGCCATCAAGCTTTTCCTGGAGAAGATGCACAGTGGAGGCTTCCCCCATGCTGTTTCATGGGTTGTGTGCTGGCCAGTGGAGGAACAAGATCTTGGCTCCTGTACCACAGGTACCATCACCATCATTGGTGAACAGCGAGATGTCAGTGGTTCTTCTTCAGTTTTGCCTTCCCCATTGTGTTAGACTGGAATACTTCAATCTCTAAAACACATGGGAAGCTGTGAAAAAAATTCAGAGACCAACAAAATACTGAGAGTGAGTGACAGACAGAGAGAAATTCAATGTGAATAACACGGCAGACAAACCAGAGACATGACCGATACCTGCAGGTATGAAGAGTCGAAGGACAGTGAGAAATGCAGAGGATTGTGTTAGTGGGGATGAAACTAAATGCAATCAGCTGAAATACATCATTCATTGCAAGCTGCACCAGGGGAAGAGGATGCTAACATGGAGAGCTACTGGGAGACGAAGATGACACAAAGCTCACCAGCTGAGCCACTTCAGACTGCACAGGACAGCATCGGACTCTAAAGCCAGCACACATTTGTGATTCATGGTGAATTCTTAGGTTGCTCCCCAGCTCCTCTATCTCCAATATTTATGACACTTTTAAAATAGTATTTGCTACAGACCCCGCAAAATGGCCCATTGCAAGAACACTAAAGGTTTCTGAGGAACTGTGGCTTCTATGACTGCTCCTAGCAGACCTAGTCTTGAAGGCACTTGACATCACCTCAGTGACAAACTGCTGCTTGGTGTTTTGAGTAAACATCCTGCAATGCCTCTGCAGCCACTTTCTGAGGATCAGTAGTTGTGAACATGCGCTGCCTTCATTTCACCCACCTCTGCTGCATTCACATAGAGCGCAGGAGTCCTTACACCAGCAAACCGCTTCATCTTCTAAAGCCTTGGAAATGTGCTTCACAAGTATTGATCTATTTGTCTCACTAAGTGCTATTCCGGCCTGTTGTACCTGGGCTTTTCAAACTATGGGAGAGGACTGTCATTTCCCCACTATATTTCAGGGGGCAATTCTTGTTTCTGTGTAAGCAAGCAGGGCTTTGTGTGTGTGCATCAGAGTTACTGGCGGGGAGCTGTGTAGGGTGATGGGTTCAACACTTGGTAGTGAAGTCAGCATTATTGAGGGACTTCTTTTCATCTTGCTGGCTCAAATGGGCTTAATCTGCCTGCCCAATGCTGGATGTCAAAGGTGAAGGCACCTTGCTCCTGAAACATAGCGCAGAGCCTGGATGTTGCCCCACCTGAAGGCACACAGCCTGATCTTTGGTCAGCTGCAGCAAGAGGTGAGAACTTTTTCCCTCAGTGCATTGTTAGTCCCCTGAACATCTCCTGGAGGCACTCCAGACATCCCCAAGGCTTCATGCTGACTATAGACTCTGGTTTGAATACTCTCTTTGGAAGAGATCTTCTAAAAAAGGTAAATTTCTCAGCAGACTTTCAAAGTGCTGTTGCTATCTGAAGGAGCTTGCCTCAACTGGTCAACGATGCTGTGCTTGCAAGTCCCAGTGACTTGGACCTGTGGCGTGGTGTAGGTGACTGCCAACCCAGCAAGGCTGTACAGATGAAAAATAACCAAAGGAAGGACTCAGCACCCTGAGATCCCCAGAGGCAGGATGGGTTAGGAACAGAGTCTTAGCTTTGCTGGGATCAGAGCCAAGGCGCAGCTCCTGTTTACTATTTGCTCCTTCATGAGAAGGAGGATTTCAGTCCTCCTCCCTGTCCCCAAGTCTATTTTAATTTGGGGTATTCTTGCAGGCATAGAAATATCCAATACCCTTTCTAAATATTCTAAGCTCTGGACAAGAGTGACATGGAAAGACTTTTCTTTTACTTGGCTTCAAATGTCTTCCCTTTGAATTCGTGATAACACTGCTCTGCCCCTGCATTATGAGAGTCAGTGATATACCAGCCTACCTGGTTTTACCCATTTGTATGATTGCTTTTATGAGAGCCCTTCCATTCAAAAACACGAAAACACATGCGCCATGCATATGGTTGGCCTGAGAAGAGGAACGAGAGCCATTTCAAGATGTTCTTTTTGCTCCCATACCCTGATGCAGTGAGGAAGAGATGCCTAGCAGTCTGCATGGCCTCCTCACCCAGGAGAATATGAGAGACTCCACCACCACCATCTTTGAGTGAGCTTGTGTTGAACCACTCCTAGTGGGCACACTCCACCAACGCTGGACACCTCCAAACTGCACTCATGGTCATTCATGGTGGTTAGCAGTAGAGGCTCCTGGCTTGGTTCACCTTCTACTGAAATGGCTGGCTTTCTGCAACCACAAGAGGAGATGGTTTGTTAGAGGAGCCACTGCTACCTCAAGACCCCATCTGAATGTAACTGAGATTCATCTTGGACATTTCTTTTTAGTGGATCACCTCAAGGGTGACTCTGTTCTATTCATATTAGACGTAATCCTAACTGTGGTATACACCGATTATCTTTGGCTCTAAGGTCATGGAAAGGTGGCAGCGCAGTGCTCTCAGCATCCAAAATGTCTTGTGGTTGGATAATGTCTGGCCACTCTCAATTCACAAGGACACGTGACATAACCTGGACTTAACCTGAACATGAGCCATGATGGCAGGGTACCCACATATTCCCCTGCTCCCATGTCCTGCCACTGTAAACATGGATAATCCCCAGCTCATGCTCACTCGGTCCTTCTGAAAGCACCTCATGGGCTTGAATTTAAGCTCTGCTTTATGACCAAGGGAGCACAATCCTTGCAAAGCCCCAGTAATCATAATACGCAGAGGCAGAATTGATACATGTGGGCTTTTTCTATCACTCAATTAAATGGTTAGTTTATGCAACATGCCGTCTTTTTGAATCAAAGCTGGGTCACTGTTAGGCTGAGGTAACATTAATTATTTTTCCGCTTGTCGGATCCCATGAAAAGGATGTGAAAATGGCCTGTTTATGAAAGAGTGCGGGCAAAGGCTGTGAGCTGATTATGTCAAACATATTCAAAGCTTCCTCTGCAAAAGGGATTGTGATCAACAAACCATAGCCCACACCTGCACCCATTTCACAATGAAAGCTGTGAGGGCCATGAAGCTACTGGGGAAAAAGAGAGGTTGCATTAACCCTTTTGGGGAATCAGGATCTTTCCACTGAAAGATTTACACATACACACAAGTTGCTTTTCTGTTTCCCTCAAGTGGCTCCCAAGAACATTTCCCCAGGAGCAAAACCAGTCTTTTCCACCTATTTTTGTTCATGTATGGGCTTTTCTAAACTGGGTGAAAAGATCAGAGTGTTCCATTCCCTCTTGCTCTTTGCTGATCTCCAAGGGAAGTTGCAGGGAGGAGCTATGTGCACTGGAAGAGGAGAGCAGTGCAAGCTCAGACCCCAGTCCCGAAAGAAGTTTTGTACAGGCTGATCCTGGCACCCTCAGGACAAGTGCCTACTCGTGTGGAGCACACTGCTGGAGCCACACCACCCCCTCAATGTAGCTGTTTGGAAGGGAGGAAGGAGAGATGTGCTCTCAGACAAAGTTAAACTGGATGCTAACTGCAGGGAACCTGTCCCATTTTCTTGCAACCTTGTTGGTTATATAACAACTGAATAAGATGGTCTGAGTTCAGTACTGAGCCTGCTTTGAGTGGAAGGTTGGACTAGAGATGTCCAGTGGTCCCTTCCAACCAGGTAATGCTGTGATATGCAGAGTCGTATCCTCATGAATCCTCATCACTGAGGGCAATCTTGCACCTGCTGGTCAGTGAGGGAATATGGGACAGAGGAAATCATAGAATTATGGAGTCATAGAATATCCTGAGTTGGAAGGGACCCACAAGGATCATCCAGTCCAACTCCCAGCTCCACACAGGACCACCCAAAAATCAGACCATGTGTCTGAGAGCATTGTCCAAATGCTTCTGGAACTCTGGCAGGCTCGGTGCCGTGACCGCTTCCCTGGGGAGCCTGTTCCAGTGCCCGACCACCCTCTCGGTGAAGAACCTTTTCCTGACACCCAGCATGAACCTCCCCTGTCACAGCTCCATGCCGTTCCCTCGGGTCCTGTCGCTGTCACCAGAGAGCAGAGATCAGCGCCTGCCCCTCCGCTCCCCTCGTGAGGAAGCTGCAGGCCGCCATGAGGCCTCCCCTCATCTCCGCTTCTCTGGGCTGAACAAACCAAGTGACCTCAGCCGCTCCTCATATGTCTTCCCCTCCAGACCCTTCACCACCTTTGTAGCCCTCCTGTGGACACTCTCTAACAGCTTCATGTCCTTCTTACACTTTGGTGCCCAAACCTGCACACAGCACTCGAGGTGAGGCTGCACCAAGCAGAGCAGATCAGGACGATCCCTGCCCTTGCCCGGCCAGCAGGGCCATGCCTGACGCACCACAGAGTATGGTTGCCCCTTTTGGCTGCCAGGGCACACTAAAGAAAAGTGCCACCATACCTCTCTGCAGTCTTCATATTAGTTATTCCTGCAAGCAGGAGATGAAGATCTCTGATTTGGGTGGCAACACTATGGGAAATGGAGTTACATTGCGTGTAATCTCCCTTGCCAGTCTGTGGTGAACCCCAGCCAGGCCACGCTGCAAGCTCAGAAGGCCAAGCAGGAGCATTCACCCAGCGCTTTCCTGCAGCACCCCAGGAAATGGGCCAGGGGAGAGCTGAATGCTCAGCTTCTGCACAGAACTCCAATATCTGCCCCCAAATCCTCCCTGTTAGAGCTGCTATTAGGACAAAATACTGCCTGTGTTCATATGGAGTCACAGCCCAGCCCTCATGCAGCACTTATTATTTAATTACTGGGGGGGGGAAGTATATTAAATTATTTAACCAGGAACAGCTGCAGCAGGTGCCTCAGATGAACCCTGCTGCATGCTGAGAGCAGGTAGGCATCTCCCTGGCCCAGTAAAAGCTTGGCATCTGATGCTGACATGGTTAGTCCCACATGGTTCAAACACAGCCCTTTTGCCTTGTGAGCACAGTAATCTGAGATTAGGGAGTCTTTTCTTTAACACAGGACAGACGTGGAGGTCCCCCAGTGCTTTGGAGATATCACCCTAATCTAAACAGAGGGTAAGGCCCCTTTTCTCAGCTGCTTTCTCAGCTGGGGCAGATGGAAGTCTGCAAAGGGACACACTTGCATGCAGGCAGAGCCTGATGCCACCTCAGAGAAGATTTATTAACTTGTATTAAATCCTTGTGTGGACACTTTTGTCCAACAACAAAATTATTTATCTTCTATAAGTTGCCAAGTAAGTCAAGGTAGATCAAGTGACCATCACTTTGCTTCCAAATTAGAGAGGTCTCATCAGAGGACACTAAAGATGGTCAAAGTTCAGGTCACACTGTTAGCTAACATGGATGAGCCCTATGAGAAACTCCCTTGAAGTCAACTGTTGCTTGAGGGAGGTAAGATCCACAATAGGATAAAGTATGCTAAAAATGCTAAAATGCTAATGCTAAAACTTCAAGTTTCTGTTCATGTTCTCTGTGGTTCAACAGATTTCTTTTTCTGGTTCCTGTGCCAAGTCAATATTGTTTTATGGGAAGACCTGAGACAATCCTTTAATTCAGCAAAGCTTCTGCTGATTAATGTAGGAATTTTGCCTTAATAAGGGTGCTATAGACTAATAGCATTTACTCTAATTAATGCTCCTGAGAGGATGTCTAGAAATGCCCTGCTCAGCATCACATAATAATAAAAAATAAAATAAAATAAAATAAAAAATTGAATTAAATTAAAAAAGACACAGATTAAGAAAAATCTCCATCTGACTTTTTTCAAGGCTGAAGTTTTCCTTCATTCATTGCATATCATGACAGCATGATCCTCTTGTAAGTATTAAGAAACTTTCAGAATGATTTTCCTATGTGTGTGCATTTAAAATAACGTTGGAATAGTTCTACCCTGAGTAAGGAGCAAATGCAATTACAGATCACAATAAACCTCTAAAAAACTGCTATCTTAGAATCTCCAAGTTGGGTTTCAGAGTCTTAAAAGATGAAATGCTATAAAAAGCATTGGGTTTTGACCAGGTTGTAGTCTTTGGTTGAGTTGTAATCTAATCTCTGGACTGCTTTAATTGGAAAAGGGCAAGAAAGTAGGGCATGTTATAAAGCGGTGTCAGCAACCCTAGGTAAGGCAGTGAGATGATCATTTTCCATTACCAAATGTTCTAGAAGATACTTTAACCTTGTTTGGAAACAAACAATCCAACAAAGCCTCCAAATACCTAATCTATTAATCCTCATAATTAGCATGGGTCAAGAAAAAGTAAGTTTGGTAATATAAACTCAACTAAGAAACTATTCTTGAATAATATGAACAGCAATTGTTGGAATAATTATATTGTTTCAAAAATCATCCTTTTTCCTGTTTACAATTTAAATTCTTTAACTCAGATGTTTAAAATAAGTTCAAATATTTGAAAGGAATAGAGAGTGAGAACACCTTAGTTTAGCAAATACTAAGAGCTCGTTTGACAGCACAATGAAAGTCATGTTATAAATGATGGAGAATATTTACTACGTGATTATAATTATGTATAAATCCACTAGATCTCTCAACAGTATTTGCAAGGATCATTACAGAAAACAGACTATGGCTTTCTACACAATAATTAGTTCAGCCATAAATACACATCTTCAGAAAAACAGAATTTCCCGATGCAAGAAATTCCCTTATGTCAACTATTTATTTCTAAAACTGGAATTAAAAGCCAAAATACCATCATTTTTCCTGGAAATAACACTCTGGAATATGTTCATAGACTGAAAATATCAAGATGTGGATGTATTCTCAATATTTTGTCCCAAAATCTCAATGTTTTCATGCTCTAAATAGTAATCCATGAGAAAATGTTTCATTTTGATTTTTTTTTCTCCTTAGAATAAACTCAAAAATGCTTTTGAAATTGATAATTACTCATGACAACTTTGAGGGAAGAAAATGGAGAGCTAGAACCAAACCAGCTTCAAAGAGAACTTAGAAATTATTGTTGAAAAATGTAAACACATTTCTGTTTTCACTAATTGTCATTAAAAACAACCCCTTGCTCTGGATGACAGCAAATGCTAATACCAATAGCCCTGTTGGTCCCTAACAGCTGCTGCAGCTCCTTCCCCTCCAGTCTCTCCTCCTGCAGGCTGGACTTTGCCAGCTCCGGGCACTGTGAGGTTGCACTGGAGCTACATAGGCTGGTTCAGACACTATTGCAACACTGCTGGCAAGACTTCTTGGGCTATCCCCTGCTACACCCACCGACTCATTTTTTCTGAAGAATACTTCTGCTGCTGGAGTTCCTGCTGAGGAGCAGCATGCTTAGGGACTGAACGGGTGAGACTCATCTGATCAGAGGTAAGTGTCTGCCCAGCTAGCTCCTCCATCTGAGCCAGTTCCCTGGCTTCCTTTCTCATCACAGGAGAGGAATAGGATTTCTCAGAGCCTGCCTCCATTGCTCTTTAATTCAACATCTGCATCTGGCTGATGAAACATGCACTCCTTTGCTTTGTTGACTGTGGAGGTATAAAGGTAGGGTGGAGAGCTCAGAAGTATGCATCTACCATACAGATATCTGCAACGAGTTCTGCTTATCTGTCTGCAACTGATCTGGCTATTCCTCTTCCTTTTCCTTGGAAAACCACTGCAACACCAGCAAACATGCAAGTCTAGGCCAGGAGCAAGAAAGCTCTTCAAACACTGCCCATCATATTTATCCCCATTGACTCCTAGAACATCAGCCCTGTGAGCTGCCTTTCCTGAAGCCTTTTTTCCTTTCAGCATGGAATTGAAGTGAGGATTCAACCCCTTTAATAGCAAAGACATAGGAATTCTGGTGTGGATATAACTCAAACTAGAGCAGTGGGGAAATCCAGGTAATTGCTATAGGAACCAATAATAGAATACTTTTTTTCTGGGCTTAACATATATACACTGCATTATTCATCCCCATTTGCACATGAAATCCTTGAGGAACACCATGGACTCTTCACAGTCTGGTCCAGAAAGCCCAGTGATCCTATCCAATTCACATCCAGAAACCCTGTTCTCAGCCTGGAGGTGGACAACGCCAACATCCTGGAACAACTGTGAAGCAGGAGTGGAGTCCCATGGTCATTTGCAGGTTGTTCAGTGGCCAAGGCAGTAGGAAAGTCTCTGAGGAGAAGAGAGGGAAGGCAGGACCATTATCCCTAATCTCTTTCTCCTGGGAATCCCTGCTGTGTTGTAAATGGTGTTATTTAGTGCAATGGAGTTGAATTTTGGAGTTGAATCCCAAGCAGGTAGGAAATGGATGCAAAAGGTAAGTGCTTGCTTATCTCTGGATTTCAGCCTGGAGGTGTAACTTCTCCACCTTATTTGTATTTCTCTTTTTTCCACAGCTTTCTCCAATCTCTCGACTGGCAGATGTAGTTACTGTTCAAAGGAAATATCAGCAGGTCATTTAACGACTTTCCTTCTTCTCCAAGGGCTTGACTCTTAATTATACATGGAAAGATACACAAGAGATTAAAACAAGAGGAATAGCAGGCAGCCAAAACCAAACTGATTTATTTATAGCATGTGACATATGGCAACATAAGACAAGATCTCTGGCTTATGGGCATTTTGGCAAGACATGGGCTGGATCGTATGGCAACGCCTTGTGTTTGTGCAGTTCCCATTGCTGCTGCTTTGTCCTTTTTTCTTTCATGTCTCATCTGTAGGCTGTCAAAGAGAGGACCCCGATCTTCCTTGGCCAGTTTTGACATGGACATTGCTTAGACACATGCCCGCAGGTATGAGCCATGCTGCTTCAAGCTGTTCGGGAGCTACAGCATCTCAGAAAACATTTTTGCCCCATTTTCCCATAGTGTAAATGGAGACTGTGATGCTTACCTCTCTTATCCACCTCAAAGGGTAGTGTGAGGGACAGATAATGTTTTAAAGTGCCATCTAATTGTTGGGTATTGTTCTCATCATCAGGAGAAGGAAGAACACAAGAGCATCCAGTCTGGCTTAAATCACCCCTCCATCTCCAACATGGCCAAGAGCACAACCTTGCCTTTACCTTTACACAGCCTTCACTTGCTTCCCACTGAGCTGAAATAATAATAAATGATTGATTATTCCCTTAACTGCCACTCCCCTCTTTCTTCATCCCCATCTACCTGGAAATGAGTCACCATGTGAGATGGGGAAAACAGGATGCATTTGATATCACTGGGAAGAGCAGCTCTCAAAGGCAGTAGGGCAAACCCTGCTTCCTAGAAGTAGGAAGGGAGTGGAAATTTCCATGGGGCTGGTGCTTCTGAGTCCCATCAGTCTTGTCTGAAAACCCTTTACCTTTGATTCCAGGGTCTCCACACAATGGGCTTTTAATGCATCGTTCTGCCTTTGATGACTATTGCCAGATTATTTTTCTTATCTGACTTAGGAAAGATCTAACAGGATCAGTTAGCTAGCTCCAGGGTAGGTTCTTTGAAAAGTAATGATTTAACAGGGCTTTCTTTTATCTTCTCTTGGGGTTCTCCAAACTTTCTGGTTTATCTAGCTCTCTGAGACACGGTGCTGGCCTCAGCGATGCCCAGATGGTCTTGGTTGAGGTGCTGGCCCAGCCTGACCTGTGGCAGTAATTTCTCTAATTCAGAGGGTCCATGAATTTGCTGATCCTCACTGTGGAGAGCAGCTCCAAACGCAGACCAAAGACAAGGAAAAACTACTATAGGAAGGAGGGGGGTCCAAAGTGCTGGGAGTTAGCAATGGGCTAAACCCTGAGCTAATTTGGTCTAAAAACAGCTGCCAGAAAGCCATAGCTGCTCATGCATCTCTCAGTCCTCTTCACAGCCTTCTGTCGTGGAGGGAGAAGGGACCTCAGCTCAGCCAGAGCTGAATGCCAATAGATGCTCAAATGCTCAGCTGGTGTAAATTAGTCTTGAAACTGCATGGTTTACTGGGATGGAGAGGAAATCAATGGGCACCTTAAATGGGTTATCATGAACCAGGCCCCCACATTGAGAGGGTGACTGGGACCCTCCAAGGAGAAACAGAGGGACCCAAGCTCACAAGGTCTCAGCTAATAATGGGCACCTGGGTCTCCTCTGTGGGAAATACCGCTGCATGGGACATGCCAGCTGGTGACTGATCTATCTGGAGAAGCTGTGATGTGAAACCAGTGTTTTGTGGCACTGTCACAGAGTGGCTCATGAAGGGTTTGCATGCTTGAGCAGACCTGAGCAATTCACAGTCAGAGCTATCAAAGCAATGACCCAGTGACTTTAACATGCTGTCTAAAATCATATTCAGAAACTTTAACCCAAAATTTTAATGCTCTGTTGTATCATTACAGACAGATCCATGGTGATGTTATACATTTACACATCACCTTCCACACCAGAGATTCCCACTGGGGAGGTCTGAAATCAGCTCATGGAATTAATGGCATTACGTAAAATGTATGTACAGGTACATGGTGACTAGATGAAGTAAAATCCCAGTCTCCTTCCAAAGCTGGATACATTTTAATGGGGGGGGATAAGATTTCACCAACTTTGGACGCACAGAGAAATTCGGATTCACCAATTTATTGTCTGTGTTTGAGCTAGGGCTTTCCCTGTAGCCCCATTAAGAGGGAGGCAGAGGCATCCTGTCCACTCCAGCAAGGTCTTGTACCTTCCCTGGGCTCCTGCTCGTCTCCCTAGCGCTCAGAGGAGACCAAAGAAACTGACTCTCAGTAGAGCCCCAACCCGCAGATGGCTGAAGGTGGGGAAGGTAAATCCTGCACTCGTGTGCCCATACGCAGACAGCACCACCGATGTGCAACTTCACACATTCATAGAGACTTCTAGCCAGAGTATCTGAGATTTTCACAAGCTTTTTTTTATTTGCCATCCACCAAGAGGCAGAGATATTAACGCTTTTGAAAATGTCAGTGCCTCACCTTAATCCCTTGGAGGGTGATGGAGCAAATAATCTGAAAAGCGTGAGAGGGTGGTCAAGCACCAGGAAAAGCTCCCCAGGGAAGTGGTCACAGCCCCAAGCATGTCAGTGTTCAAGAAGCATTTGGAAAACGCTCTTAGATACATGGTTGAACTCTTAGGTTGCCCTGTGTGGAGTCAGGAGTTGGACTTGATGATCCTTGTGAGTCCCTTCCAACCCAGTATGTTCTATTATTCATTTCTATTCAAGAACTTAATTCACCTGGAAATCAATTTCTATTGGATTTTGTGCCTAAATGCCTATTCCTGACTTGCTCAAGGTGTTGTAAGCGTCTCATGGCAAAGCAGAATAAAGGTCCACAAGGATATCCTCCCCCTCAGCTCCTGCCCAGTCTGCTGTGGGGTTGTACAAGTCCAAATGAGAGATGGAAGGAGCCGTAATCATGAACACAAGTCCAGTCCCTCATTCCCCATGACCTGGTTTCAATACTGTGAGGAGACAGGACTAGGATTTTTAAGTACTCCAGTGTTAGCTAGTGTGGCAGAGCTGTATGGCTCCAGGTACCATGGCATAGTGGTCCTTACAGATCACCATGGTAGATGCAAGAAGTGGATTTTAGAGCATGGACTGGGAAAGCAGTAGGGAGTCAACTGAGCAAGCTGGACTCCTCATTGGAAACCTCTTTAGAAACTTACCCTTGGAACCACAGATTGAAGTTTCAAGACAGACCTGTAGAAGATGTAAGCTGCTATAACTACTGTGGGTCATTTAGAGCAGTCAAGGACCCCTGTGGGTCTGGGGACAAGGGAACAACCTCTCTACTCAAGAAGATACCACACTGGTGGGTTTTTTTGTTTGTTTGTTTGTTGTTGTTGTTTTGGTTTGTTTTTTTTTTGTGAATGGAAAAGGCAGCTTTTTGTGTCCCTGTGCTCCTTCCAGACCTCAATCCACTCTGGCCCATCCGTCTTCCCGAAGGACTCCTGGCTAGTGATGACTTCTCCTTGCTCTCTCATTGCACACAGCTCCGAAGGGCTGGAAACCCATTATCTGCAGCACCTCTAGGCCTCCGCTCAGCAAATCCTAACAGTGGCTTAGTTTAGCACCCCCACACACCAGAGACCTGCATACGATCTTTCAGAATGAGCCTTGAACATGCCCAAAAGATTCGCCATCCAAACCAGGGGAAGGTGATGGACAAGATCATCACAAGAAGGTGGAGAGGAGTTTCAGTGCCAGGGTGGCTGGAAAGCTTCTCATGGCATGAAGGGGGTTGAGAGAGGAGAGAGGAAAGGAGGTGTCGAAGGAGAGAGGTGGCTGTGGGAAAAGCACGGAGCGAGGCTTGAAGCAACGGGGCTGCCTGTCTGCTGCTGGCTGGGATGTCTGCCATTTGTCCAGATTAGAGCTGGTGATACAGCAAAGCTCTTTCTCTCTTTTTTTGTTATTCAGAGAGATAGAGTGTGTCTTTGGTTGCCATATACAATTCATTTCAGATCTGATGCCAGAGGATATTCGATACAAGATCTAAACAACCATTTGTGTAAATTCATAATGCTGTCTGTGCTGGAACATGTTGCACGACTTTGAATCTCACTGTAGGTTAGTGCCATCAGATATAGCTTAACACAATCAAATGTAACACACCCAGCCAAAGCAAAGATGTGACATCTTTGCTGTAAAGCTAAAAGAAAACTAGCCAAAAGGGAACAAAACGTGTTTTGGCAAAGCCTCAGTCAGCTCAGCGGAAACTCAGCATTTGTAATGCATAAGTACTCCCAGTACCCAGTCCAATGCAGAGGGTATGGACAGACCTCCCTGAGCAGAAAGGGAAAGGAGGCTTTGGCAGTAAGGTACATGAGATAACATTGTTCCTGATCTTGCCTGAGGTTCATCAGTCTGGCTAAAGAGGCTCCTGCCTCCAGCTCTGCATTGCCTCCCTTTCTTCACAAGGGGTAGCACTGTAATTCCTACTCTGTAAAACTTTTTCTTCATAAGATAGGTATGGGGCAACTTGCAGATAATGTACTCGTAGGGAGGACTGCCTGCTGTCAAATAAGAGAGCCCGTGTGTTTCCCATGCACACGTACCTCAGGTACAGGTTGCATGCTCTCATGAGAGCCAATGCACACATATCTGAGCTGGACTCTGCATTTATGGAGAAGAGTAAATTCTCTGCAATTGCAGATGTTGGAACACTAACATGTTTCAAAACACATGCAGTCATCCCAGTTCCTTCTCACAGTGATTTCTGTCTTCCCTGTGTGTATTTGCCTGTTGATGGAGGCGAACATATCTGTAGATTAAATACTGAAATCTGCTCATGCAGAAATTAGGGTAGTCAAAATGCCCTACAGTTTCCATATCACTACAATTTCCTTACTCTCTTTTCCCAAGCATACTTTCATTTGTTTCTCCCTCCCAGAATGGGATGTAGCTTACCCCCTACAAAGGCCCCGTGGTATGTAATGGAGCAGGGTCTCTTCAAGTGCATTCTTGATTTGACAGCAAGGTGGGGAAGTCATGTATGAGAAGGTAACTACCTTTGCATGTTTTTCTGTACTTTTTAAGTGAGTGCAAAATGGGCTAAATGCCTTTAGTATATTTTTCTATTCATGTTCAGCATCTTCCAAATGATCACTTAGTGAACAAGAAAACACAGAGATGAGAGGCTGAAATATGTCCTGTGACTGTGAGCACACAGCCAGTGTTCTGCGGGAGTTTGGTGATCTTAATGCAGGCCCAGCACTCCTTGTCATTCACTGACATGGGGAAACTTGTGGTCATTTTTCATACCTGGCCCTATAAAATTTAACTCAATTGTTTGTGATCATGCCACCCCTGAATAGCCTGCAATATTTTTTGGAGATAAGCTACAGAATCCTCCCACCCATCACAGCGGAGAATGGGATTTCTAGCATCTGGTTTCACATTTAGATTTTCAAGAGATTTGTCTTGCCACCAGTGTGGATTTCTGTATTACAAATGAGCATCAGCCATGTCACAGTATCCCTTAGCCTTCATATGGGAATGATCTTGCAAAAGAAAAGCTGTCTCTGAGGCTGGCGTAGAGAGGGATGGGTAGGGGAATGCTGGCCAGGATGTGATGAAATATGTGTGTCGCTATAAGAGATCAGATGGTTTGACATTTTTACTGCAAAAGTAGCTCTCCAAATCCCACAGCCACCTACCCAGCTCAAATACATTTCTTTTTATTAGGTAAATGAGAGTTTGACTGTTTCTCTGCTGCCTCACCGTTATGGGAACTTTCACACCCAGAGCAATTTTGTGGTAGCAGCACTGGGCTAGTAAGCAGAAAATTAATTTAAAGTCGTGGCTTTGGAATAGATGCCTACATGCCTATGAGTCAGCTTGCCATCTAGAAAATTAAGATATTGATACTTTCTTATTCCTATTGGTTGTCTTTTGTGCTTATTCCTGATGGTCTCTGTGAGAAGGAAGTCTCTGGTTTCAAACAGAGCCATTGCAGCGGTGAATCTGATTTTGCTCAGACCCTGTGGCCACTGCTCTACTCCCTCCCTCCCTCTGCACCAGCCCTCAGCCCAGCAGGTGGGTTCCTCTGCTACAAGATGATAATAATTGTTTATTCCCTAAGACATGGTCCAAAGACTCTGAGACAGCATTTTGTTATTGGGAGGTTACTGCCTACAATGGATGCTTCTTCTGGGAGACAGAGCTTCTGACCAGCCCAGAGATAGACTTTAGTTTTATTTGTCAGTTGTTAAAATACATTGGATTGGTAAAAATGGAATATTTGTTCAGTGCTAGGCACAAGACAGAGACAAGAGGCTAACTATAATGATGGTTAGATCATTAGATTTTCTTTCTGTACAAGACAGGATCTTGTGTACGTTCAACACACAAAAGAGACTGCTGACAGCTCTCCCTGAGGAGCAAGTAGCCTCCCTTCTCAAAAACTTCACCGAGACAGTAAGATGACTCTGCCTATAATTTTCGTAAACCTTATAGATATCATTTCACATGCGATTTGGCATATGTTGAAAATGTTGTTCTGCCCATCCTGATCCTCACAATTTTGTTAATGATTCAATACAACACTTACATGCAGGGTACAATGAAAATCAGCAGGGAGAGCTGAGTAAAATCCTAATGCGGGTAACAATTAACTGTGGGTAAATAGCTATGATGGTGGCTGTCTAACGACTTGCAGAGACCACACTCTATTCAGTAATTCTTATTTCCCCCTTCAATTGATCCCACTTCAGGTCGCCTGCTGATTTTTGTAGCTTTCATAAGTAACAGAGTAGTAAATCTCAACCCTAAGAGGTGGCATCTGAGGACACTCACCACCGCTTTCCTGTCTTTTTTATCTACTGGAGGAAGCTCTAATTACAAGTCTGAGTTCAGGCACAGAGGAACTCATCGCTGGATTTTGGAGCTTGGAAGATCTTTGGGCAAAGTCAACACTTCCTTCAAAAATAAATAGACTTGGTACTCTTGGGGATTAGGTTAGATGGCTCAGATCAAGTGGCAGAGGCATGCTAGGAAGGATTCTGTACTGCAAGCAAAGCAGTTGACTTCAGAGAGACCTTCCTGGATTATAAGGACAGCAGCCTGCAGAAAGCAAGTTGAGTCCGTGCATGGAGCATAGAACTGGTACTGGCTCACCAAAAGAGTGACTTTTAGTTCACATTCAGGTTTTCAGAAACACCTGCTCTCCCTTCAGCAGAGGGGATGGTGTGTCAAGTGACAGCCATGGAGATTCACCATTGAGGATCAAGTGTGAAGGACACCAGCACATTGGAGGAAATGGATTCAGAGTGAGCTGGCCAAATCAAAGACTCAGGCTGGAGAAAAAAAAAAACAACACAATGTTGTACTTCAAATAAGAACAATCAAACGCACAGATATAGGATCCCTCACTGGGCAGTAGTCTTCAGAACAGGACCTAATGGCTGGTTGATGAGTTGAATGGAAGTCAGTGGATTGCAGCATTGCAAAACCAGTAAACACCATCCTGGGATGTGCAAACAGCAACCCCTTGAAGCGATCCTTCAATCCCTTCAACACCAGTGAGGATTTGCTGAAATATGATTTTGGTTTCTCAGTGTGATGGTCCGAAGAAGATGTAGGCCACTGGAAAGAGACTAGAAGTTGTTAACAAAAATTGTCTATATCAATTCTAACCTAAATGGGAAGACTGGACAAACAGGGATTCCTTAAGCCTAAAGTGGAGAAGACACAGTAGGAATATGTTAATGGCCTTCAAATATGTTAAAGGCTACATGGAGAAGAAGGGAGTAGTCCGTTCTCCATGTCCCTAGTGCAGCACAAGCAGTAATGGTCTCTGAATTCAGTTTAGCCGTGAGGAAACTTTTCTAACAGTAAGGACAGGAAGTAGTGGAGAAGTTTTGCTGAGCAATCTGGGCTGCCTGAATGGCTGGACACTTTCAGAAAGGATACCCAAACTGGGACAGCTTTGGCTTGTGGACATGGAGTTTCTGAGGTTGCTTCCAGTTCAATGGTGAAGCCACAGAATGAGGTGTTGGTTAGAGAACTGGATTTCTAGTCTCTCTGCACATTTTTTCCTACCATTTTTAAATGGGAGGCAGTAGAATTTGTGCCTCTGGGCTGACAATTCTGATCACAGGAGAAGCAAAATCACAGTATTACAGCTACCTGTGCACCAGAGTTTGCCAGACCACGGTATAAAAAGCATAATTTATAGAATCACAATATAATCCTAGAAGTTCCTGAATCTGAAGAGGAGCTGAAGTCCTCCACCAAGTACTTGTTGTGTCAGCCAGGACTCAAGGGCAAATAGAATGGAGAAGATGGACAAGATCCATCAAAGGGTGCCACAAGAACCCAGAGCAGTGCCCCTTCCCCACACATTCAGGTACCTCCCAAGGGGGTGAAGCAACAGAACCGTGTTGGGCAATTTTAAAGGAAACTCACGTATCTGAGGGCCACCCAGTTCTTTGCTGCCTCAGGAGAAAGCTTTAGCCTGCAGGCACATGTGAACCCTTCAGTCACTGCATAAAGTCATAGGCGAGAATAGGTGGCTGTTCTGAGTCTGAACCTTTAGTGAAAAATTAAACTGCTTGAACAAAGTAGAAAATGCAAAAGAAACCTTCAAGTCTTATCAAAACGGTGAACGCCAATATAATCCTGTAGTTCAGTAAACCTTCAGCATATGTGTGTACTCAGTCCCGTGCTACGAATGTATGTGTGTTTGCATACCCCCTCATTTTCAGACACTTTCTTTACTGGTAGCAATGGTGTAGTACTGAGTGTAGACTGGAATTTCTATTTTCCAACAGATATTTGTTCTCATTCTAAAGAGAATTTTTATTTAGCTGTCCCCATGATGATGGAGGCTTCATTCGGAACAGATAAGTAAATACATTTTTGGTAGCATGACTCATCACTGAACTTTTACCTGTGTACATTTTTAATCACGACTATATTAACACTAGAGACAAATTACACTATATTTCTTCTGTTCTTTGAGATATTGGCAAATTTAACTACAGTTTACTTATCTACATTCACTATATTTCTGCAAACACAAACTTAACACTGCATGACCTAGATGAGTATGTTGTGGCATGTATGGTGAACTGCACATTTTATTACATTCCCTAAACAGGGTACAAGGAGATCAATGATTACTAGCTACAAAAAATCACAAATCTTTTGGAGCTACATACACTAGAATTTCACAGGCTGTTCAGTGACAGTGTATAAGCACTGCTACCACAACAAGGACAGTTTAATTGCGAATAACAGTTCTTATTAAAACATCATAGCTTGGTATACCTGTCCAAAAGTTGCTTATTTTTCATCTTCTCAAGTAGATCTTAGAAGGCCAAATGCAGTTACGTCATTAGGAAGATGACATTACAGTACTGCTACTACTTACTTTCCCACTAATGATACTTAAGGGCATGTGGACCAACCACGGATGCATTTCTGTGGTACTAAACACAGGACACTCACTGAGTAATAGGCAGAATCTGCTCCATGTCAAAAATTGTTATGTATCAAAAGGCAGTGGCAGCAGTAACCGCTAGTGATCACATCCACTGAGTGGATAGCCCAAAACTGTATTTTGTGCAGTGCACTTCTAAACATCCCCAAGGAGAGTGACTCCTCTTGGGAGCTGATTTTGTAATGGAGAAGATTGATAACCTCCTCTCTGTTGAGAGCTTATACTATTTCTATTTTTTTTTCCTATTGCTCTTTCTGCAGTTCCCATGGTAAAGAAGTACAAGTGTTTTCTGCTGAAATAGTTCGATCCATTAATTGAGTTCCCTTGGACCTACCCAAGAAATTCCTCAGCATCCTTCTAGCTGACAGCTTTCCTACTTTCCGCTCAAGGACTTCGTCAGCACTTGGCAAGCTGGACACATTCACCTCTTGTGATCTTTCCCCTTAACACAGCCTTTGCAAGGACTTTATGCATACCAATTATCCTCAGCAGTTGGTGTCTGATGCTTGGCTCCCAAATTCTTCCAAGTCACCTGGTCCCAGGGAGCTGCTGCCTGCAAGTTAAATTGATGTCAGCATGTCTAAAAATCAGATTTGCAATTTAAGAGCTTTAACACTGATTCTAGACTTCTAAGCTTGAAGGCTGTGACTTGAATGGTCCTTTCTGATTTTTTGCAAGGTGTAGATGTAACTCTTCCAACACAGTGGAGTTACACCAGTGCCTAATTGCAGAGCAGGGAGGAAGCACCAAACATTAATGCTCATGGGTGTGACTTTTGCATGACGATGACATACGAGTGTGCTCAGGCTGCTCTGTTACCCTGAGAAGCAGAGCCTGGATGCTAGATGTTGGCCCAAGCTCAGGAGCTGGGTGAAACTGCTGGGCTGCGAGCACAGCAGCCCTGGTAACCACCAGCACTGCAGTCGCAATGCAGGGAGCCACGAAGGTGGCTGTCAGAGGTCTGGCAATGCTGTGCTATACGGGGAAATGCACAGCTCAAAGACTGCAGAGCTCACCAGAAACCTGGAGGAGTTTCTCCCCTAGCAGGGAAAGGAAAGATGAGTGTAAGGACTATTTGAATCCTGTGATTACTATTCTTTTGCTAATGTGCTCCACGCTGTTCTCTTAATAAATTACTGAATTATCCCTAGGAACAAAAGGTATTAGGGTCCTGCAAGCTTCTCTCAGTTTGTGGTAGGACTAATTCATTAATGTGGCTCCAACAGGAATGTGTGCAATGTTCTTCCTAATTGGACATGACTGGTCAAGAATGACTCGGCCTCCATCCAGATCACACTGTCACTTATGCTGTATAATAAGCTACTACTACTGGCCCATGAATCAATTTTTAAACAATCTCCAGTAATGAACTTGGACGGCCCATTGTTGTTGACAAAGAAATGCACAGTCCTGCTATTGTCAAGGGGCTCAATTATGGGTTCTTGCTGATAAAATAGAGGAGGGGGGAGAGGGGAGGGCGGTCTGCGGACAGTAGTGACAGACTGAAAGAAGTGTTTCATCTCCAGGGTCCTTACCAAGAATGACAAGCCAAAAGGTCAGTTTCATAGAGGTTTAACTCGAAATGTCTGAGGACAAAAAAGGCATCTGGAATCATTAGGAAATGTGAAGTTTGACTCGCACCATTGGAAATCCTTAATATATTATTTTAACTGTAGATCTGACAAACTCTTCGCCCACTGGGTGGGAAAGAGAGGTTAAAGGAAGTAAACCTTTATATTTATCCAGTGGGGGGGAATAAAAAGGTTAATTTTAGTAACTCTGGGAAGAGTCTGTGGGGAAACTGTCAATGTTTCAGCCCATTCGCCATTGTCCTGAGCCACAAGGGTAGCGGGAGAGACTGCTGCCGGCACTGGCTGCCGGACGCCGGGCTCCGAACGTTTTCCCCTCAGATAACCTCATCAGTCACCAAAATGTCAGAGCTCTGCCCAGTTCCTCCCGCCTGAACCAGCCTCGCCAGCATGGCAATGCTGTGTCTGTTCTTCTCACTTTGTTCAAGATTAGTCGTATGTTACCGGGATTCCCTGAGCACTCCAGCATAAAAAAATACATATATATCTGCAGTGGTTCCAGCTTGCTGGGTCCGGTGTGGAAAAGCACGTGTTTGCAATACTCTTTCCAGCTGACCGATGTTTTTTACCAAGTGAGATCTTTGTCATTTCCATGTGGAGCCACATTGCCAACTCTTATGTTAAAGCTTTAAAAATACCATGCAAAGTCAGGAATTTGGTTCCAGGTTTCTTCCAGTGGTAGAGTACACTGCTATGAGCCCATGGGTGAATGCACGCCAGGCAGGGTGTAAATTTGCAAGGAACACGTGCGCTGGGAGCGTGCGTCAAAACCTTCTCCCTTTCCCGTTGATTTTGCAATAGCGCCTGAGTAGAAGGGCAAAGGGCAGCCTGCATCAGGCGACTCCGCCACGTATTTCCCAGGCGGATGAGTCACTTCTCCACCGGGATGAGACACTTTGTCTCCATTCCCCAGCCGCAAAGCACGACAACCTTGGTGCATTTGGAAGGCCATACTTGAGCAAGAACAGTGGGTGAGATTTAACAAAGAAGAGGGGCCGGCAGCCCACCTGCGTCCTACAGGGAAGCAGGGAATCAAGCCGAGCCAAGGCATTGCCAGAGCAGGAATGAACCTGGATGTGCATGGCTAAAGCCTAGGAGAAGGTGGAGTCCAAGCCACACCTGCCGCTGTGAAGGCTGCCGGGGCTTGTCTGGCAGATCGGCTCATCTCTCGGGGTAGTCCTTCCAAATGCCCTTCAGAAGAAAGGGATGGGAAGGTACTGAGGACATCACGTAGGATGGTGAGGACATACTGAGGACACCCCAACGCCAGCTCAAGTCAAAGATAGGTGCTCCAGGACCACACGCAGCAGCACATGGGGACCTGGTGGAGCTTGTAGTGCAGGCACATCATGAGAAAGCAGAGAAAAATCCTATGTGGAAGCCTGTAGCTTGGTATCATTGACTTTCTGTTGTTGTCTAGACCCACAGCACGGGCAAAAAAGCCTCCTGGGGAATTAGGAGCACTGGGACCAAGTCTGCGGACACCCTCAGCAGAGGAAGGTGCTGGGCAACAGACTGTAGGGACTTTGAAAACACAGGCTGTCACTGCTGGGATATATCCTTAGGACAAGGTCGTCTGGTGGCAGTCTCTTGCTGTACTCCCAAAACAAACAGTTTGCAAGTGGCTCTCAAGTTTCTCAAGGAAAGAAAGTTTCCCCTTCCTGCTCTCCCAACTAGCAAAAGAAAAATAAAAAATAAAAATAAATATAAAATCCAACAAGCAAAAAAGCCCTTATATTCCTCCTTAACTATGTTCCCTCCTGTGAATACACCTTGACCTTTGGTGCTAATGGTTTGTGATTCACCGGGCAGGAATGCATCTCTATGTCCAAGCACTGGGCTCTGGTTTGTCCACTTCTCTCTGGGCTGAGATGGAGAAACAAGCAAGGAGAAGGGACTTGACCCCAGCAAGGGGGAGAGGGGCTGTGGGATGAAGAGTTGCAAGCATGGTGGGTGAGGGTTGACTTTCCAACCAACACATTGACCTACCGCTCATTTTGGTCCTCAGGGAGCTGAAGAGAGCCCTTGGGCCTGCAGGCAGTGTTTTGAGACTCCTCCTGCCCCAGACAAGCTGTATTGCAACTGCCCTGTACCCCAGGACAGAGCCTGATGTCCTGGTGGAGGTGATTCCCACATCAGCCAAGGTCTCCAGAGGGGCTAAGAGGAGCAGAAGAGTCCCAGGAGCTGGAGCTGTATGGGTACTGGCTGAAAACCCTCTACTTACCCAGCCACAGACCGCAGGGGCTGTATACGGTGCCTGTCTCAAGTCTGGGCAACCCCATCTGTTCCCATTAGGAGGCCCAGGCGGTAAATTGGGCCCTGAATATATAATTAAGCAAAGGGCACCATCGTGAAGCCAAGGTTCACACTGGTCTGTTGTGCCTGGGGTGGGAACAGCCCTTTGCAAATCAGTCTCAGGATGTTGCTCCTAGTCAGCTGGAAACTTGGTAGCTCCACTCCATAAAAGCTGGATCTAACGCTTCAGCTCCCCAGCTGGCTTCGGCATCCTGACCGGCACGCAATTCTGTGGCTTGCTTTTCTGCACGACAGTCTGGAAACCTTCCTTGAGAGCCTCTTGTTTGCTAGCTGCCAGGATTTGCCATGCAGATTCTTGCCAAAAGGATAATATAAACAAAGCATAATGTCAAGTTTCCCACACAAGTAAGATGATCTATTAGCACTGCACTTTGTACTAATTATTGCACAGTGGGTGGGGGCTTGTGAAAGGAGATTTATGCATTCAGCTAGCCTCACTTTTATTATTTGTAAGTACTTTTTGGCAAGGAATGAGCGAGATATGTATTTTATTGTTATGCTGCTGCAAACATCCCAATCTTCCGCACTCATTAAAACCTCATAACAAATAGTAAGAATGATATATTGCAGCCACAGCCAGCTTCTCATTCATCCCCAGGTTGGGGGGAGGGGGCCGAGACGCAGGGGAGAGGGAGGATGGGGGAGATGGGAATGTGATTTTTTGGGCCATGGTCATCTTTGCAGCGCATGGAGGTCCAGGTTCCCCAAGGGTGGAAATGAGGTGGTGGATACGGAAAGGTTGTTGGTGTGCCAGGATGGATGGGGAGCTTCATGGTAAGGTCTCAGGTGGCCTCCCCATGGCGTGGGTGGAGGACATCGCTGCCCCAGAGTGTGAGTCAGTGCTCCTGGAAAGTGAGAGCTTGTCTATGCCCTTCCTGGTGTGAAGCAATTCATCTCTCTGTCTGCTCTGGGGGGCACATCCACGTCGCTACCCGTGGAGCAGCCTGGCTTGTAAGGCTTGTGCCTGTGTGTCAGGACCTGGCTTGAGAAAGAACCGAGGGCACCCCAGGAAGGTGTCTCAGAGTATTCCTGCACTGCCTGGACAAGTAGAAAAGGCCCCAGAAGTTGCCCAACGAGTCAGTTTTTCCTTTGGTAATGCACTGCTGGGTGACGAAGGCTGGATGTTGCACTAGTGCTGCTGGGTCAGTGTGAACTGACCCTTTGTGATCATCGCTTTGATAATCTCTGATCGTGACTGCTGCTCACCACTGCAGCGCTTGGCTGGTAGCCCAGGAAGGAGTAGGGCGAGAATGGAGCTCGATCCAGGAGAGATGCAGGTGACCACCCAGCTGGGGACAGTTCTGCTGTGCCGGTTCCCTTTGCAAGCTCTGTGACCGCTGCCCGCACCCACGGCATCCACACATTAGTAATGCACAGAGCCGAGGTGGACGTGCCCTGACCATCTGCCTCATGTGAGCAGCTCGGTACAAGGGCAGAAGCTAGGTTTCCAAACAGAGTTTGGGAAGCCCTGCTCCCCACTTTCCTCCTAACAACAGCAAGGTAGGTTCAAAGTGTGACCTTTGGGTGTTGTACCCACTGGGGAGATGCTGGGTAAAAGCCAAAACATGCCAACTTTGTCAGTCTGTTGTTCTGGGAGAATAAAGTTCAGTGGAAAACTGAACTTTGTCACAGGTGGAAGGGCTGTGATGGTATGTCCAGGGCATCACAACAGTTGTAGGACCTTTCTTTACTAGGATATCCCAGGTAAAGTCCAGAAAAGACAACCTGGACTCATGCATGCGCTCTTGACACGTTGAAAAAGATTGCAGAAGGAGATGGATGGAGTGGTGTAAAGGAACCCTGGTGAGACATGTTCCCACATGCTCCCACCCAGACCTGCACACCATGGCTATCAGAGCAAACTGCTGTCCCCAGCCCTGGCTCACACTTAACCCCGGATGGTAGGACAGATGGGGTGCTCTTCTTCATAGTTTCTGGGGTTTCTCATCATTTTTTCACATATTCAGAGCCTTTCTTGCTCTAGTGTTGAGACATTTGGAGGGGTCGAGGGAAAAGACGGCTTTCATCTTCTCTATCCATCATTCCTCCCAACCTGAGCAGAGTATTTCAAATATTCCAGACAGAGCTTGCCCTGAGCCCCAAGCCACTGCCAGCCCAGGACCTTTCTCCTGGCCAGAGCCTGTTTGGGTGTCCTTTTCTCTCCTCACCTGCTTCTTCCCAACTGATTCCAAAGTATCGCTTTTTTTGCTCTCTCTTTCTAGCCTCCAACAAGTTATACTGCTGAACTGACCTCAGACACAGAGGAGAAGAGTGTGATCCAGTGGCTACTTGTGACTCTCAGTAACAGCCTGGGGCAGGCTCAGCAGTGGAGTAGAGCTGGGCAGAACATCTCAGACACCCTATTTCCAGCACGACTTTGGAGTCAGGCAGCCAACTTGACCCTTCTCTAGCTACCTCCAGGAGGGGGCTGAAAAATGGTATGATCTTTTTAATCCTGCAAGATCGCAAGTGTTGGCATCATCTTTGTTCTTCAGTTTCAGGCAAATAAAATTTGGGGACTGGTTAAAATTCATGAAACAAAAACTTTGAAATATTTGGGGAATGTCTCCTGCCACATTGTCTTCTCCCCTAGATCTTTAAGCAATTTCCAGTTAGTGTTGTGTTAGCCGCAGAATGTTGCCAGGAAAAAGAAAAAAAAGAAAAAAGAAAAAAAGAAAAAAAGAAAAAGAAAAAAAAGAAAAAGAAAGAGAGAGAAAGGGTTGAATTTAGGAAACGGCAGATATTGGTTTGACTTTCAGCCTGTGGCAAACATAGAAGGAAAGAACATTTTGTTCAGACCTTTTTTGGTTGCTTTTTGGAGGTGCTATTTCTAATCCTGAATGTTTCATCCTCTCTTTGTCTAACTGAGCCCCGTTATTGTAATGACATTATGCTCCCTGGGGGACCAGGGAGGGCATGTCCCCAAGTGGAAAAAAGCATCACTGTGTGCCCTTCAGCCTGCCCCCCTACCCAAATGTATGAGGTAGAAGGGGATCCTATTCTATGGTCTGGGAACATGGATATTACTCTCAAGTCATGATGTGGCTAACATAAATGTGGAGGTTTGGGTCAGATCCTCCATCTGCCTTGGGTGTTCTGCTGGAAGAGCAACATCAGGTGTAGACGTTGGTTCCCAGTCCTGCCATCAGCACATCCAACACAAGACATAGTGGAGATGGTTTCTGGACAAAGCCTGGCTCCTATCTGGGGAGGGGAAGCAGAGGTATAAGGGGGAGAAACTCGATGTCTGAGACGTGGAAAAATTATGATCAGGAAGGATGCCGGCATGAGGTAACTCGCTCATCTCATAGGCTTAAGAAAGTGTCAGGTTGCCAAAACAGAGATCACAGAAATACACCCACCAAGGAAGGGTTTGACTCTTTCATGAGAACCACTACAGTGAACTCAAAAATGCTCTGTTAAGGTCCAAAATTGCAGTCCCACACTACTGAAGGAGGGATTGTCGAGGCTGCGGCTGTCATCAGTGGCAGTGAGTGTGCTCTGCCACCCCACCATGGTGTGAAACCCCAAATGAACAACCTCACTTCACTCTTACACATCACCAACAACCTCCCCTGCAGCTAAATCCTGTCCCAAGGCTGGCCGTCCATTTCCCCATTCTTATTTGATTTTTTCATCCTTTCAGATCTTACCCTGGTCATAAAGTTCAGCCAGAACCAGGAAACTCCCTCCTTCGGCTGGTGTCTGTCATAGCCTGTCATTATTTTTATCCCCATCTTCCTTCCCAGTTATCTCCAGCACAATGCAGTCAGTCGTCCCATTCCTTCTGTCTCCCCCTCCCTCCGCACTCACACTCCCTCTGCACAAGCTCACCCTGAACAAACCTCTTTTGTTGGGCCACCCCACACAACAAGAAAATTAGCATCATTCGGGCATGTCGAGGCCACCACAGCAGCTACAAGCCATGATTATGGTGCATGTGGTTAGCACAGCCTGCAACATCAAACAGCTTGTTTACAACAGATGTAATCCGTAATGATATAACAGGTGTATAACAGTCAATACCAGCATTGTAGCGATCAAATAACTCTGTGGCACGTTCACATTGATCCAGTATTAATCCAACTCCCTCGGGGTTTTGGTCTATGATTTATATGACTCACTGGGAGGTTTCGGCACCTATTTGGCACGACACCAAACTCCAGGCAGGGATCAGTATATAATTTACCTTTGCAGCGAGAGCTTTTTAAATCCATGCTATTAGCAAGCCGGGCTTGTCAATGGCACTTTGAAAAGGAGGGCCTGTCAGAGCATGCAGAGACACGTTTCCTTCAAAAGGTGACTCATGCGCTGCAGTTTCAGTGACTGTCCTGGTTTTACATGCTCGAATGCTGATGAATTAAAGAAGCAACAAGACCATAGCCTTTGTCAGCTCTCACAGGCTCTCTCGCCTGTGTTACGAATTTCCTCTGCATCCCTTTATACCTTAGCCCAAAGAGTTTGCCTTAGAGAAGAGGCACAGATGAGAGAATGGGATAAAAGCATACCGAGGGAAGGAGGATAGGGAACTTCTGAACGGGCATCAAAGCGAAATTCCAAGGTGGCACATCCAAAACTGGCGGGGGAAATACTTTTCCACCCAGACCCTAGTTAAATTGTGGGACTGTTTCCCACTGGTGAGACCAAAAATGGGGCAAGACGCAAGACGATGATGACTGTTCAGAGGGATAACAAGAAGTTCTGTAGCCATCTAAGACATGGGTTACTTGCCCCGGGGCAGGCATCAGGACCTGGCTCGTGGTTCTGCTCCTGTGTACAGGAGCCAGCCCGCCTTTGAATAGTCAAGGGTCCACACTTAGAAATTCATCACATGCCTAATTTTAGTTAGCACCTCTACGGGCAATTTGCAGGTAAAACACTGGCGATCAAACATTCACGGCAATTTAGAAGCTGTCTTTTAATAACGAGAGTGAAATATGTTGCTGAAGGAGCATAGAAAGGAAGCTGGTATTACGTGTGCTGTAATCCAACAAACGAGCTTCACTTGCATGGTGGCAAGCTGGTAACTTTCATGAGTATTAAATGCAATTAAAGAAACAAACACTCTCCATCATTCCCCAGAGTGAGAGATATTATCAGTTGTGGCTTTGTATTTTTACATAATCACAGTTTAAAGGAACATTTTTCCATATGTGGAAATTCCCTGTTTTCTCCTCCAAACGCTAACAAAATCCTTGCCGCTGGCTGGCTGCTCTCTCTTCATGGCTCTGCGTTATGGCACTCCTGCTTGCCCCAAGGCCCCGGGGAGAGGAGATGGGCCCAAAACAACCGCCAGAGGTGAACGTGCTTGAGATCCAGTCCTACACCCAAACAGGACACGTTCCCCCAGCTTGGGGTGTTTTTGGAAAATTCCCCTCTCCGAATATTAAAAAGGCTTTTGTGATCTCCGAGCCCTCCTCTTTTGGGTTGCCCGCCCTCGCGACGTGATCGAGAGGCACGGCTCCCTCCCACCGATGCCTGCCCCTCGCCCCGAAACCGGTGTCCCCCCAGGGGTAAGTAGCACGAAGGGCACAGCATCCCTGGAGCTGCACTCATGTAACCTCCACAGAGTTCAGCACAGCTGCGTTAAACCTGCCTGTACCACTGGGTGGACACCTTGGGACTTGGCTAACCATGACGGCTTTGATTCCACCCAAGGCCATTGAGCACAGCCTTGCTCCAAGACGCAACGGGTCGCGCACGCGGCCTTGACTCAGAGCTCAGCTGCTCTGTGGTAGCTCCATGCTCCTCACTCTTTGACCCAATGACCGAATTATTTGCCCCCTTGCCATGCAGCGGGGTTGGGTACAGCAGGCTCGGAGGGAGGCTCGGGATGCCCGTAGCCTGCACTAACACGCTGCCCAAGCTGTCTCACACGGCGACCTAGAAGTGTCCACACGCGGCTGTCCTTGCGTTCTTCCACACCCCATTTCAGTCCAGCCGCAATCACTTCTCCCCGTAGACAAAGCAGATGCGCTTCTCCCACGTCTTCACTCTGTTGGCCCAAACACCCGTTGCACCGAGAGGTGATTTCTGGCTTGCTTGCGTGGCCTTTGCTCGACTTGTTTGTTTGTTTGCCATGTGTGTTGTTTGTGTGCAGCTCACCTGCTGAGCTTTTCTCTGCCTGCATTCAGTATGTGGGCTGGCCTGCTCCTCTCTTGGATGCCGTCTCACTTGGTTGTGAGCCTGCAGAAACTGCCTGGCTCTCCTGGCCTCCACTACTCAGCCCATGAGCAAGCCCACAGCATGACCAGGACCACCGCAGGTGGGTGAGGTGAAGAGCTTGGGGCATCCTGAGATCTTCCACCACCTCTCCACAGCTCCCAGAGAGGTTCTCTGCAAGCAGTACACCTGCTCATGAAACAGGAAAGGTCTATTTCTCTGGCAGCAGCAGCAGAGGGTTTAATGGCATCAGCATATAGCGAGTGGA
This sequence comes from Chauna torquata, assembly GCA_013399475.1. Classification (NCBI taxonomy): domain Eukaryota; kingdom Metazoa; phylum Chordata; class Aves; order Anseriformes; family Anhimidae; genus Chauna; species Chauna torquata. Next base: position 179,571 of record VXAL01001142.1, on the reverse strand, counting down.
GGCATTCAGTTATGGTTACCTACATGGGTACTTATGGACGTCGCCCAAGGAGAGCTTAATCCACGTGGAAATCATCCAGAAAGGTCCATTGATACTGAGTTCAGATCAGGAGAGATTTGACTCAGGACTGGAATTTGAATGATTCGGTGATCCAGACAGATCATCTCCAGAAGTGGGTCACCACCCGAGTCTCCAGGATCACTTAATAAAACAGGGTAAGAGCGAGGAACAGTCCCTCCATCTCTCTTCCAAGCCACGTCATGCTATACTTGAAGTTCCTCAGGAAGAGACTAAGCTCTGTGGCATACTGACCCATACTGTGTTTTCACCCCGTCCTGCATACACATTCTCAACTTGGCAGGAGACAGAGAAGAAGATGCTGACACTTGGAAGTTTTTCTCAGACTTAGGCAGTTACTGCTGTTATTTTCCATCTGGCAAGACTTTGAGGACTTTTGACTGATTCCAAACATGTTTTCTGGGAATGTTACAATATTAGAAAACCTTCAGATATAAAACATCACTGCTTATGGGAAAATCTTGTTAACATGGAACCACCAGCGGGAGCTCTTGTTAAAAATTCCTTTCTGCTTGATAAGGACTCTCTTTATCTAAACAGTGGTTTGGTTTCCTTCCTCCATAGGTTGGTGTCACGTCATGGAGCCCGGGAACGCTCTTTCTTTCAGGCAGAAGAGGGAAGTCTAGACAAGCCAGCTTCCAGGCCTGCCAGGGAGACCAGTCCTCAGGATATCCTGGATCCCTCCAGGCACTTGTGTAGGCACGAGCTCTGTCTAACCTAAGGCTCTGCTGTGGACTTGGACCCCCTGGCTGTGCACCCACCCCTGTCCTAGAAGCAGGATCAGCCGCTCCATGGGCGATGTGTGGTGGCTGATGACTAAACACAGGAATGCCTCTAGCCACCTCCTCCCTTTTTCCCTCCTCTTCTTCCCTTGCCAAATTCAAATCATCCCGGGTATTGATCATCTCTGATGTTCATGCTGATTCAGCCACACTTGCTATGCTTAGCTGCCGTTACTTCATTTTATTCCTTATCTGTTGTATTTTTTTTCAACCAAATCCTTTTAAGCCCCTTTTAAATAGCTCAAAGACCATCCAGGACTATTTCCCAGCTTTGTTTCTCTCTGTGCATAGCCTTTTTCAAGAGCCTGCTTTTGCCTTTTCTGTTCCCATCAAGTAACCAGTGTGAAACCTCAGCTCCTCTTGACTTTGATGGGTACCTCTGCAGACCAAGGACTTCCCTGATCCAAACGAAACAGCAATATTAGGATTTTAAAATATTGTCTTGGGGGTAGTGACCATGTCTGGAAATCATCCAGAAATCACCTCACACATCAGCATTTCTGCATCCAGAGGTACGACCAAAGTATTAGAAGGATGGGTGGAAAGGCAGAGGAAGGTTTTGTGTTGAGATATGGTCAGGGGGCAGATTTTCTAGTGCAGTAGGACTTTGACTTCTTTTTTATGCAGGGTTTGTGTATCATTGCATAAAAACAACATTTTTGAGTGTTGCAGTAAACCAGAAAGGTAAAGATAAGATAGAGCTTGGAAAGAGTTGGTGGCTGCTACATGAACTCTATTCTCCACCACCTTCAGCTGCAGGAGCTCCAGTGAGGATGACTGTTGTCTTGAGCAACTCCCAGCTTTCTCTGCAGACCGCAGACTTCAGGGCCTGCAGGCTGTGAGATGAGCTGGTTCCGTCCTCAGGGACTCCAGGAGATGCTGTGAGCCCAGGGAGTGCTGCTGGGCCCGGGCACCCATGGTTCCCAAGCCCAAAGCCACACTGGGTTACACAGAATCCCAGGAGCCCATCCCAGGGATGTCTGGCTCTGAGGCTCGAGCCTGGAGCTGGAGGCCTGGTAGCTTCCTGGGGAAGTAACTTTGTGGGGTGGAAGAAGGGGTCCCAGGGCTTTTTGACTCTTGGCTTGCAAGAGGGAGGCTGAAAGCCTAGAGGTAGATTTACCTCTGCACCTTCAACCTGCATGCCCAGTCTTCTGCTTCCGGTCCATAAATGCTTGCTGAAGCCCAGATCTTCCTGGCAGAGGGAATAACCGAGGTCGAGCAATTTGTCACGTTTCTACAGTGCTTCACTTGCAGTGTCCTGTGGCTGCGGCCGTTGTGATCTGGAGCTGGAGGAACCAAATTAGCCTGGATCCCCCACATGCCCCCTGTAGTGCCCACCCTGTAGGGACCTACAGCAGGTGAGTCCCAGACGCTCACTCAAGCCCACACCAAGCAAACCATTGCTGTTTGGGAACCTCAGTGTATGGGCATGGCAGCTCCCACTAAATCCAGCTTGCCTGAGGTTTAGGAATATCAGCAGTCCACATCCCAGTCCTGAGCACCGCTGTATTTCCTAAGCCTTTCTCGCTCCTCCTCTTTCCTGGTCTCACTGAGCTACAAGGTGTGTCCCCTGCGATAGCTGAAGGATTCACTGCAAAGCATTGCTTGCATTTTTGATTATGCAGTTCAGAGCCCTCGAAAGAGCCCTGCAGCCACTTAGCTCATGATGACGACTGATACCAAACACCGTTTCCTCTTATTGCAAGCAAGTAAAAATAAACAACATCCTACTGTACTTGCCTCTATCCAGGAAAGCACAGTAACCAGTATTTACAGATAAACAGAGATACATTGCCTGCTGGGGTCTGCTGCAATGAATTTAGACCTGAAGATTGAAAATCCAATTGTGTTTATAAATCAGCTGTGACATGCCAGTGTCATGTCATCAGTGGAAGGCAAAGGGCATGTTTACTACAAGCAAAGGCACACGCTGCAGTCATATGCGTAAGCAAGACTCTGTGCAGACAGGTTATTTTTTGCATAGTGGTTTTTTCATTTTTACATGACTTAAGGATAATGCTCTAGGAGCCCTCTTTTTTCCTTTGTGCAATTTTTTTATAGCAATGTTTTTTCCCCTTTCGTGATTGACTGGAGTTTTGTTCAGTTTTTTTTTTTTTAATGTTCTGAAGAGTGTTTGTGCTTTTTTTGGCATCTTATTGCATACCTCAAAAAACCTGACTAAAGCCTGGCTGCTTGCACTGCTCCTGCCAAAACAAATTCATGCTCCTCTAAATGTGCTGTTCGCATTTCTCACTCTGATATTCTTAATAATAAATAAAGTTACTAAGAATAGCTGTTTACCACCTCTGTCAGGTCCAGTCTTTTATCTGGACTCAGATCTTGTCCTTGGGTTAACTATTTGCCTTGAACAAAAATCAGCGTCATGTAAAGACCCTGTGTGGACCCTTCCAGCAAGTTGCCGGCTGTCCTTGGGATCCATCCCGAGGCACCAGTATTTGCAGCCCTCAGCAAAGCCTTCCTGTTCCTACCCGTTTGGGATCTCATAGGTGCCGTGATCTACATGGCCAAGCCCAGGCTTCCCCCAGGGGGCAGTGACCCGGAGTGACCCTCTCTGTGTGTTGCTTCTTCTTCCCCGCACCGTCCTGCTCCTGCCACCGCTGCTGCCCATCGCCAACACCGCAGCCAGGTCTCCACATCCATCTCCAACCATTACACCAGCCAGGTTTTGTTTTGCTGCCTTTTTTTTTTTTTTTTTTATCCTCTAGACCAGACCCTCTTATTAGATATGCCCTTTTCACTGACCCTGAATTATTGCTACCCATGGTCTCAGAAGAACAGCGTTGTTTGTTAGTCTAGGAGCACATGTGACAGCTCTCTTCCTGGCCAACACCAGAGGTTGAACCAGAGATTTCCAGGCCAAAAAGCAGACATTTCAGCAAAAGCTACAGGCTCTGAATGTGAACGGCAGGGTCAGAGGAGGACGAGGGAATCAGCACCTGTTTGGGGACCTGCTGGAAGATGCTCTTCAGAAGGATGTGCACAAATTTAGTTCAAAGCATGCGGGGCTTTCCCTGGGCTGAATTTAAGTCCCATCGGTGGCAAACATCCCATTCCCACTGCAATGGGGCTGCCGGCAGGAGATTTTCATGCCCAGGAGTTTTACTAGGGCTGGGCTGGTGCAGAACCTGCCCGGCAGCGGAGACTTTCATGGGGAAGGGCATCCCGGTCCAGAGCTCTTCAGGGCTTGCAACAATTTGCGGATTAGCGCTGGCACTTCCAAAGCTGGGCTGGCAGTGAGACCTTTAACCAAGACAGACAGATTCCCTGCTGCGGCACTGTTCAGTGGCTGTAAATGGGATGACGACGTCTCTGCAGCTTGGGTGATATTGGGTCAATCTCTTCTGTTGTGCTGTGTTTTTCCCCCTCCCCACCTCCTTTTGCTGCAGATCACCACCGCAGCCTGGGCTGTCGGGACGGCTGCTCACTGCTGCCCCTGTGCCTTTGTGTTTTGGGGAGGTGGGGGGATCATTTTTATAACTCTTTGTACCAACACGAGCAGAGCTAATGGTAAAAGGCAATCAAATCTTCTGCTCCAAGGAGTAAGCTGGTTGCCTGCAGGGTCAGGGAGGAAGTTCGCCCTCCCTCCTCTCCGGGACTGGGCAGCGGCACAGTCTGAGCCTTACCTCAAGAAACTTTCTGATCCGTATAACATGCCTTTTTTCTTTTTTCTTTTTTCTTTTTTTTTTTTTTTGTCATATTGCATAGCTGTGAAAAATTACAAAAGGACTGATATGTGCTAATGGGGCCCCTGGGGAAGCTCTTCTGTAACCGCAGTGGGGGGCTCCTGGGAGATCTGCTGGGCTGGGGGTAAAGCAGTTTCTCTCAGGGATTTCAATCGCCTCCCTCTGATCTCCTGCCTCCGTGGCACTTTTCTGCCTTGAGGTCCTTCCTTTTCCACTCCATATCCCTTTGACTTGCTCGGGATGCTGAATTCACCTAGACTAAACCCCGTGCAAGCCCCGAGGTGGGCACCCCTTGCCCAGGGAGCAGCTCCAATCTGCGGCACTCGCCCCAGCTTGGTCAAGGCATACCGGTAAGACACACGGCAAAAATGCAAGCAGGCACAAGCCGAGAAACAACCGTTGGGAAGCCAGGAGTTCAGAGGTAAGCCGGCTGTCCTCGGGTAACAAACTCTGGGCCACCCACATCAGAGCGCGAACCTCAGCTCCCTCCCAGCAGAAATGACCAGGGGCAAATCTCAAAGGCAGAGCCAACGCGCGAGACATGCACACCTATCGGCATGGTCTCGCGGGGGAAGAGCAGGCATCAAAGGCTTTGAGGCCTCTTCTCCCAAATTTCAGCTGCGCCGCTGCCCCAAGATGCTGTGCTGGGCTCTGGGCTCCCCTCTTCTCCAGCTGGACCCATGGCCGCCTCCCATGAGAAAGAAAACACGCACGCGTGGAAAAAAGGGATGGGAAAAAAAATATGGTATTTTTTCTTGTTGTGTTCTGAAGCCACGTATAAAAAGAAACCAATATTTAAATTTAAAAAAAAAAAACAAAACTGTGAGGTCTAAGCTACCGGTTAATTCAAAAACAGCAAAGATAGCACTTCTGTTGGGAGCCCTGAAAGGTCATCTTGTACGGAAGGTCAGGGAGCCAGAGATAGTGACAGGAAAGTGGAAGCAAGTGAGAAGTCATGGCTGGGCTCTGACCCAGAGCTGAGCTGGTGGCAGGACACCTTCTGGAGCTGGCGTGAAGGACACGGCAGCACCTTCCCCACTCTCAGTCTGCAGCACCGTAGCATTCAGGCTGCTGTGGTTCCACTCTGCCTCCAGCACTCATGGGCTGTGCCATGCTCAAAACCTTGCAACTTTGCCCCAAAATCAGAGTGTTTTCAGACCCTGAGGATGGAGGGAGAAATGCACAGAGGATGCTGACTCCAAGAATGCGTTTGCACCACCTGTCCCTGCTGAGCATCTTTTTGGACATCTACTTCTCTGGGGAGAAAATCCTGCTATCCCTTCCATTCCTGCCCATCTCCCCTCATCACTCCCCAGGGGATGTTTGGTGCCTTTTTGTCCCGGTCACTAAATTAACCCAAACCCAGGGTTCTCCCCCAACGTACAGTTGTATCTTTCTGTGCTATGCCCCTGGCTCATCCCTTCAGCATGGACAAATGCCTGGATTTCCTGAGGTGCATCTGGGTCACCCCAGGGGGACACAGAAGGACTTGCTCTGCTGGCCCCAAAAATGCATCCCTGGGCTCCAAACCTTCACCTTGGGAATGAAACCCCACAGCTTGTCCCAGCCCTGTGCTGGGGCCAGCCTTCCTCACCCACCACAACCAGCCCCTCGCCCCGCTCACGTGATGGTGTGCAAGCTGCGCTGTACAACCTTTAAAAAAAAAAGCCCCAAATTACTCTTATTTTTTAATGCTGGGGCTTTCTGTCCATCCCAAAGCGGACAGGGATGGAAGGCCAGAAGATGGAGGACTCAGGTACTGGAGAGGACAGTGGTGTCCAGCATCCCAGTTTCTTGGGCTTTCAGATCTTGGGGTGCCCCAAAAGAGGACACTGGCTATTTTGGGCCATCCTCGAGGACAGGGATGGCAAAGGGCATCACCCTCGGCTGCTCCCCCTGACCCGCCGTCCGCAGCCCCCTCCATCTGTCCCCCACCCACGGCCCTTCGCCGGCGGAGCCGCCGCGCGGCGCAGCCTGCCCAGGGCTGGCAGATCCGCGCCGTGCGAGAGACATCAAAGTCTCGCCTGGAATGTGTGTGGCTCTGCCGGGCTGCGAGAGATACGGAGCCAGGGATCATTAAAGAGATACTGCGATGGTTATCGCCCCAGCAAATCAAGGGGAAGCTGAGCATCAGGCTTGCCAACAATACCTGTTATTGTTCCTCCCCTGCGCGGAGCTTTATTAAGCGCTATAATCATTTTAATATTCATGCATCTCCACAGCCGTTCCACCCCCCCTTCTCCTCCTCTTTGCTTTTCAACATATTCCACATTGGAAAGTGCCTTTCTTGCATTTCCTGGGAACTCGCTTTCCCTCCGGGCAGCAGGTGTTTCGGTCCACAGCACCCAGGCACCATCCCTCTCTGCACCAAGAAAAGGGGATTTTCTCTTGGCCTCTTGCTTTGCTCCCCCGCCACCTCCTTCCATCCCCTACAGCCCCCTTTTCCTTTAAGTAAAAGCTAATTAAACACCTCCCTGCTCATGATGGCATTGTTTCATGATCGATGTGAGGGAGAAGCTGGAAGGTGCCGGGTGCGAGATGCAGAGCCGTGCCAGGACATCCCCTCCATCCTGGGACACCTCGAAGGTGCCCCTGCAGTGACGCTGTAAGGCAGATGTTTTCCAGCAGCCATGCATGGAGCTGGGGTTTGCACCCAGCTGCTGAGGCTGGGGGTGCTTGGGCAAGAAATAGAGGCACGAAAGGACCTGGGGTTCCTGGTGGACACCAAGTTGAACATAAGCCAGCAACATGCACTTGCCGCAAAGAAGCCTAGTGATATCTTGGGCTGCATTAGGCAAAGTATTGCCAGCAGGTCAAGAGAGGTGATCCTTCCCCTCTACTCAGCAGTGGTGAGGCTGCACCTGGAGTACTGCATCCAGTCTTGGGTCTCCCAGTCCAAGAGAGCCATGGACATACTGGGGGGAGTCCAGCGAAGGGCCACCAAGCTGCTGAAGGGCCTGGAGCACCTCTGCTGGGAGGAGAGGCTGAGAGCTGGGGCTGCTCAGCCTGGAGGAGAGGAGGCTCAGGGGAGCTCACCCGTGTCTATAAATACCTGAAGGGAGGTGCAAAGGGGACAGAGCCAGGCTCTTTTCAAGGTGCCCAGTGCAGGGACAGGAGGCGATGGGCACAAACTGGAGCACAGGAGGTTCCCTCTGACCATCAGGCAGCACTTCTGTGCTGTGTGGGTGAGGGAGCCCTGGCACAGGCTGCCCAGAGAGGTTGTGGGGTCTCCTCCCTGGAGATCTCCAGAAGCCGCCTGGATGTGGTCCTGGGCCCCCTGCTCTGGGTGGCCCTGCTGGAGCAGGGCTTGGACCAGTTGACTTCCAGAGGTGTCTGCCCACCTCAGACAGTCTGTGGTTGTGTGAAAGGACTGCATCACATTTGTAAAAGGTGCAAGGATGCGGAGGTCCATTTGTCCACCTTAGGCAGCCTTTCCAGACTTCATCCTTCTTTCCTTCACTCCTCATCCCAAAGAATACAACTGTTTGTGGGGTGGGTGGCTCTGCTTCAATAACTTCCCTTACCTGGTGGCACTGCTCCAGGCACTCCAACATTGGGATGGCTCAGCCCCAGCCATACCATCAGCCCCAAAACAGCCCAAAAGCCCTTCCTATCTTCTCCATCCTCCCTCAGATGGCTGCTGATGAGATTAGCTGGAGAAGCATCACAGCAGGTGGCCCTTGCAGCAGAGGAAAGACATGTAGAGGATACTTGGGCTAATTTGGAGAAGACGCTCTGAGCTTGATGCTCTGCTGCTTCGCACCTCACAGTATCGCAGGGAGCAGCTTTGCACAGCTGTGGTACTCCCCAAAAGTCTGGGGCCACGGATTCACGCACTTTTCCCCAGGGGCCCAGCCAGGTCTGACTGCAGGTTAAGGGCATCTCGACCAAAAGCAAAGCCTGGCTGAGGCACCTCCACCTCTCCTCCACCCCTTAGAGCCTGTCGCTCGTCCCAAAGTTTACTTGCATTTTGAGGGGGCTAAATCCATTTTTAAACTCCTTCCTTGGTTCAGCAACCAAGTATTTCACTTGGAAATGGGATGGGGAAAATGTTGCTCTGAAATTGTTAAAGTGAAATATAAAAAAAAAAAAAAAGACAAGAAAAGGCACTGTGGGATGGTTGCCCAAATTCCACCAAGTAGCTTAGGAACCTTTCCAAATCCTGGTTTTCTGGTTATAGTACTATTTTTGAGTAAAACCTTTCCCAGTTGGCTTCATTGGGAGCACTTGTGGGAACTGGGTGCATTTGGCGTCTGATGGAAACGATGGAGGATCCTAAAACATCGGGAGTCATGGTGGGGGGCACCTGTGAGCTGGATGTCCCCTGCCAGGGGACAGGGAGTGGGACAGCAGTGTCCATGTGGGACAGGGGAAGGTGCCACCACAAACCTTGTGCTTCAGGACCAGGCTCCCTCCCCATCACCATCAGCTCAGGGCAATCCACCCCAAAACAGGATGAGACTCCAAGGTTCGTGGCCCGTCCTGCGCTGCCCATCCTGCAAAAAAAAACCTTTTTCCGCAGCAGGTCTGTGGCCAGGCGCTGGCTTAGCCCCGTGTGGTGCAGGGGTGCAGGATGCGGCCCCTGGTGCCTCCAGCTGCTGCTGAGGTATGCACAGCTGGGGCTCCGCGCCACCGGGGAGTTCCCCCAGGTTCAAAGCGCCGCTGCTCACTTTGTACCCCGCTGGAAGACACTTCCCCTCGCCGCCTTCCGGGTGTGATTTCATAGCTGCAGGAGAGAGGGCTTTTCATCGTCTGGCCTCAGCCTTCTTTTCTTTCTTTCTTTCTTTCTTTCTTTCTTTCTTTCTTTCTTTCTTTCTTTCTTTTTTTTCCCTCCACCTTTCTTTTTTTGATAACAATATCTTATACAGAAAGGAAACAAACAAATTAACCGCTCGGTCTCCAGGCTTAGGCAGCCTCTCCCACACACACAGCAGCCGTCGCCCTTGATCCCAAAAGTGCTACATCCCTGCACTGAGACCTGCACGGCTGGTGTGCAAACACGCCTCTTTCCCAACCTCCTTCTGCAGGGTTTCTCTTCTGAGCGCAGGAATTATCGGGTGCTTTTGCCTGGGAAGGAGAAGCAGCGATGCTGGGGTGCATCATCACAACTCTTTCGGTAATAGCCAGACCTCAGGTCTTGTTGCAAAGCAGCATGAAGCCGTACAGGACATCACTGGGCAGTTGGTGTCCTCTGTCCTCCAGCCCACCCTGTTCATCAGCAACCCATCCCAGAGAGGCACAAGCACCTGCCAGTGCCACCTCCATCATCATGTCTGCCCAGCCGCTGTCACCAAAGCCAGGTGCTGCTGCCAGCAGGCTGTCCGGAGGGAGGAGAGCCTCCTGGGAGCCCTTGGCCACTCTGCAGATGTTGCACATGAGGCTGTAGGAGATGTCCTTGGAGGTTCATCAGCAGGGGTCTTCCTAAAGGCACCACAGAGGGCCTGAGCCAGTGTGTAACTGAGACACTGGAAGGCAAAGATGAGTCCTTGGAGCAGCCAGCGCTACAGGAGAGGGATGATTTGCCCCAGAAACATGCCCCTCTGATGCAAAACGCCCTGTGATGCCTACCAGTTCACCCATCCCATCGTGCCCGTCACCCCAAGGGGTGGGTGGGCTCAGCCAGGATGGGGTCCCAGCTGGCAGGGCTCAGCCATGCTGGGGGCTGTGGCTCTCCTACACACAGCAAAAACCCTACAAAGTGAAGATGGAGGCGGGGGGGGGGGGAGGAGGAAGTCCATGCAAGCCCACAAATGGACCTGGGATTTGGGAATGTGGCCATTTTTCTTCTTCTGCCTTTAACACAGCAGACAAAGTAGCTCAGCCCTGGAGAAGGTGGGCAGAGGGGAGGTGGGTGGGTCTGCATGAGCGGAGCCGTGTGGGACCATGGACCGTGAAGTGAGCACATGGTTTGTAAGGGGAAAATGAAGCAGTTCCACTGGCAGGCATTGACACCCTGAGCGTGGAGCAAGGTAAAACCATTTGAGCATCGAGTCTCCTCAGAGCACACTTGTGTTGACACCGAATATTTCAAGACTTGAGACCAAATTTTGGTAATTATGCGCTGGATGACCAAAATCCCCTTCCTGATTCTGAAGCAATGTAAATCCAATATTTAACCAACAGCGTGAAGTAGCCTAAGTTTGTCACAGGGCACATGGTCATACTAACAGCTTACAGTAAATAAGTAAGTCAGACAGCTGAGCGGATAACGATCACGTTCAGGGTCAGGGTATTGTTAGGAGCTGTTTTGCTGAGATAAGATTTCCAACATCCATCATTGCTTCTGTCAGACCAGAGAGGTTGTGAGTGCGATAAGAAGCTGTCGTGGTTTCACTTTGTCAGAAGGCTTTCTTGAGTCTAGCTGAGAGGTTTTAGCAACAATCAGTTCTGCAGTGATAATAATTCTCTGCAAGTGTGTAACATTCTCTATAGCATCTTAAATAACTGTTGTGCAACTATTTTGAGAGGCAATTTTGAGAGATTTGTCACTACTTGTCTATTATCTATCTTTATCTTTTTATCTATTTATCCATCTATTTTTATCTAATTTATCCAAAACCACCTCTCAGCCCAGGCTAATAACTATTTCTGCTGCTGCAGTTCAGCTGAGTTTGGTGGGAGCTCATGGGCAGCAGCTTTATGGGCATTTAACAAATTATGCCTCTTTAGCTGAGCTGCATCAGGTTACCATAAACAGGGTAATTCATCCCAAATCTCCCTCACTGAGGCTTTCCCCCTCATCAGGGTAGCTCTGCATCACTCTGGGCCTCCCCATCCTCTCTGGGCTGGAGGCAGAGGAGCAAAGCTCCCTCTCCCAGCAGCTCAGACCACGTGAGAAAACCGCACGGAGGGATTTCAGTGTATAGACATGTGGTGCCTCTTCAAAGCCCCAGCACAGAAACTGTTTACACTGTAAATAAACAGACACAAATAGCGGGTGGAATCCTTTTCCTTATCCCTAGCTCCTCTGGAGGAGAAAAGCAGCTCCAGAGGTGCTGTGCTTGAGTGCCACAGCATTGGATCCCTCCTTATTCCGTTTTTGGGGGAGTGAAAGGGGACCTATGAAACAAACTGAGTCAAACATGATGAGATGGCTGGAAGTGGTGAAACAGCAGCATCTCATTGTAAACGGCAGGTGATGGTGGATTTGCTTCTGCACCCCCGGTTGGGTGCTGGAGATGCTGTGCTCTCTCCAGGCACACCCTGCTCCTTAACCGGCATGGTCTGCACTGGGAAACAGGGGAAATTCAGAGCTGGTCCCATCAGTCCCTCCTGAAATGCAGGGTTGGTGCTGGTTTCCAAGAGTGAAAAACAAACTTTAGATGAGCAAGAAGTGAATCATTTACTGCAGTCTGATTATTAAAAGAAAACCTGGGACGACAGGTTTAGTGAGAATCAGAGTTCCTGCTGCGGGTGCCATGCTGCAGCATAGGCACGGCGTTCCCCCTGCATCGCTGCACGCTGCCAGGGTCCTGCATGTGGGAGCTATGGAAAGGAACCCAACAAGCAGCCCAGAGTGAGCTGCAGTGGGGTGGGAGCAAAGGCTGGGTGGGGAAGGGAGGAAGGAAGGGAAGAAAAAGGCTGTTTCATATGAGAGAGGTGACGTAAGAGCCACAGGATGGCTCTGAGACATGTCTTGAGGCTTTCTGACTTATCGGTCCCTTTGGCTTGGCCAGGCAACACCCTGGCAGCAGGTCTTGGAGGAGGAGAGAGGAGCAGGGATGCTCCCTGCCTGGCCGTGAAAGCAGCATGAGATTTTGGGATGATCAAGGATTCATAGAGGCCATCAGAGCCACTTGCCCAAACAAGGTGTGGAGCAGCTCTGCAGGGTCCAGCAGTGCCTGGGGCCTTGGGTGTCATTGGCTGGACCAGCAGCTTTGCAGCATGGCTCGGCTTTCAGCCACCAAATGCATTTTCTCCTCCTGTCCAGCCCTGTAGGATTAAACTTTCCTCCGCCAGGTGCTCTGTGGTTGGGGCAGGGCTTGGTGAAGCCGGGTGGTGGTGGGCGAGTGAGCTTTAAAATAACCCAGGGTGTGGACACCTCCCTGGCAGTCGTGTTATGGAAGGGCCTGGCTTGCCCAAACAGGTCTGTGCTGTGTCCTCGGCCCTCGGCGGTGGGTACCTCCGCTGTGGTGGAGTCAGCGGTGGGTGCCTTCATGGTGGCGGAGTCTTGGAGGCTCATGAAGGACCAACGGTCTCTTGTGGTGAATGTCAAAACCATCCTTTGCAGGTCTCCAAATAGCATGGCTTTGGGTCAGGCTGCCCCAGGGCTTGCTGCCAAGCCTTGGAGAGCTGAGGATGGACTGAGTGACCTCTGAAGGTCCCTTTCCACCTGAATTATCCTGCAGGAGCAGCTGTTCTGTGCTCTGTGTACATCACATGCTCTGTGATGAAGCTGTACCCAAAACTCCTCCAGACATGACTTGAGTCATACTGTCTCTTGGTATGATGGTGCTACCATCCTAACCAGGGCAACATGATCCTCTCATAAAACAAATGTGATGTAGTGTAGGTACAGGAGGGTTAATGCCTGGGTCCATGGATGGGATGCCACCAGAAGCCAGGCATAGTTGTCTCCAGAAGTAAGAACCAGATCCCACTACATCCTGAGGGTGTACAACAGAGCCAGGAGGACACCTGCTTAGCACCTGGCCTGCAAACCAGGCTCCAGCCATCGCCATCTCCACTCTTGGGTATTCATTCCCACCTTGCCTGTTGTCACCTAATTCTCTGACTCTTGCCCCAAACCATTTCTACCATGGAGCTGGTTCAAGGCATCTCAGCTGGGCAACCACAACTGATGAGAGTCTGAGGTGGGTTAAAGCACCTGCTCCTGCTACAGGAAGAGGAGAGACAGGGCAGAAGGAGAGTGGGGCAGCTGAGAGGGTGGGGCTGGCTGCTCCAGCTGCTTCTGGATGGATGAGAGACATAAGGATGGAGGAACTGTTGATGGAGGGGGTCCCCAGCCTACAGCTCCCCTCCTGCCGTCAGCACAGCACCATGGACCTCACAGCTGCATGATGGGGGCTTTTCACCATCCAAGCACCCAACTGCTCACACTGCCAAGGCTTCTGTGTCCCTCAGTGCCTCCTTTGCTGCTGATGGGGGAGCACTAATGATGAGATCCCGTGTTTGTATTTGTGCTAGCTTTGCTGAGATAATTGATGGCAAACACTGCAGCTTGATAAGCAAAACATTGGCAAGCTGCAATTTCTAAAGCATCTTTAGCTAAATTTGTAGCGGTTGTCTCCAATTTGCAGTCCTGTTTGTGTCTGTGAAGAAGACACACACTTTCTCAGCTCCTTTCTCATGTTCCCACTTGCCTCTCACAGCCATGGAGGTAGAAGGAGGATTCCCCTCGCTTTATGCAGCTTGGCTTTGACTGAATAGCTTCCAGTTACCTTGAAACCTAATCTTCTTTTGAACTCTTTTTAAGTCAGTTGCATTCTTGGAAGGAGATGAGCCTGCAAACTTGTATCATCTGATGAGAGAGATAACAACTCTGCAGAACCTACGCCCGGTGGCAGGCACAAGCCAGAAAACATCTGCACCTGCTCACATGGAAAAAGCACCCGGGTATTAGAGGAGGCGATTTGCCTTTCATGAGTTTGGGGATGTTTATTCCATCAGGGAGCTTCTCAGAGATGTCCTGGCTGTCTGCTTTGGGACAGCTGCCCGCAGGTCCTACGTGAGCTCTAGGATGTGCTGCAAGATGAACTAGTACCTGAACTTCTCCAGATGAAGATGAACTTCACAATTTGTTTTTTGTTTGTTTGTTTTGTTTTGGTTTTGTTGGGGGGGGGGGGATCATTCAGTGCTGTTTCTCAACTGGTAAAATGGGCTTATGGGACAAAGTTGAGAGCTCTGCCCCTCCTTGGATCCAAGATTCCCACACTTTGCTGTTCCTCTTGCCCTGAAGTAGGGACTGAACAACAAGATATGTACAAAGCTAGGTTCTGTCTTCCTTGCCAGCAGCTACCCATGGCCACCAGTGACCATGGAGGGAGCCCAAGAATCACTTAAGTTCTAAAGATCACAGGCTGGTGATGCCTCTTCTAGCAGGGTCTATAGAGCTGTTCCTACGGTTGGCCCCAGACCCTATTTGTTGAGTTAAAGTATAACTTTTGGGTACTCTGTCCGGTTTACTGCACTGAGGTGCATGCCTATAACATCCAAGTGTCTCTGATGTGCATCTGAGCTTCCACCTGCAGGAGCCAAGCGTTTGGTGTTCAACACTTCTCCTTCATGTGGACACAAACTGGGGTGGCCTCACTGCCATCAGCTCTGCATTAGTAAAGATATTACTGCTAAGCAATGAACTCCAGGAAGCATGCAAGGAAAGGCAGGCACTACGTGTGAGAGGCAGCCAGCTCTGTTTGCTCTCACCCGTTCCTCCACCCAAACTGGCCGCAAGACAAAATGGTGGCCACGGCCTTTGGTTTTTCTGTGGAGCTGTGGAGCATCAAAAGAGAGGAGGGCTGGAGAGAGGGACAAAAGCCACTGTGTTTAACGTCGGGAGGCAACACTGGGCGCTGAGCATGAAGCAGCCAACCTGCTGGAGGGCGAAGATCTGGGCCCTGGGGACTCCCTCAGGGAGTAGGGATTACACCACCTTTTTCGTGTGCCTTTTGTGTTCCTCCATGGCTCCTTGGATCCTCAGCTTCAAACACAGCTGCTTATCTTCCTACATTACTCAGTGTTTCCCTGCGTGTGCTCTAATGTAGCTTCAAAGCACAGCACTTACCACAGTGAACAGACCGGTTGATTAAATTATAGCGACTTCTAATCATCAATGGTAACGACTGTGAGAGCTGGCGAGATGCTTTGGGGTAGCTGGGAATAAGGTTGCCCTAAAAGTGCTGATTTCATTGTCAGAACCTTCTGAGGTAAGACCCACGCCAACTCAGGAGCCGTGTGTAAGGTCTCACCCTTAGAGGAGCAGAGGAGCCTTTGCAAGAGCAGACGTGCACTGATGAGTTTTCCTTTTTTAGTAGCGTTATCCCCACCAGGACATTAAAGAGCTATCCCAGAGCACCTGGGCAGACAGCTCATTCCCCCAAAACCCAGGGCAGTTCACCAGCCCGATCCATTCTCTCTGTGTTGTTCTCAGCATTTTGAATTCCAAATACAGGTTTCAAATTATAACAGCGAGGGTGAGCAAGAGGAAACAGCCAGCCCCTTTCCTCCTTGGAATTCCTTTGTTCATTAAAAAGATGGCAAAAAGGGTGAAAGTCTAAAGTCTGGTTCCAGGGCATGAGTGAGCTCTCAGAGGGAGCATAATCTGGGCCCTTGACAAAAGCAGGCTCCTGCTCCCAGGCACCTCCTGGCCACCAGTGGTGGTCAGGAAGGAGTATTTTCTTTTGACATATACATATTTTTGAGCCATGGCATAGCTGTTTATTTTTGCCTTCCTCCAAGACAGCAATGCCTGCCCTCTCCAGTGCGGTGGGACAGTGTTGGTGCCCCCTGATGACTGGAGAGGCAACTCTTTGCCAGGTAACCCTACTGGAGTCCTCCCAGTAGATGATGGCTACATGATGGTTGTGGGGCTCTGGGAAAGAAGGCAAGTGGGAGTGGGACCGCCAGCTGCCAGAACAGTTCATACAGCCCACAGCGTGCTCCTGCCCACATCTGAGGAGCTGTAGGGAAGGCGAGCGAGAAGGATTGAGCTGCGGACCAGATGGATTGCTCTGGTGGGCCGTATCCAGCCTGCAGGCCATCGGGAAGGCACGCCTGCACGAACGCTCCCGGCGGTTCTTCTTTGATAGGTGCCGTGGAGCAAGATCATGCATCGGAGAGAGCGGTGGGGTGATCCAGTCCGGGAAGTCATGTCTATCTTTGTTCTCCTCCTACCTGATTGCGGGATGACTCATCCCCTTCAAACCAGCGAGGCTATTTCTGACACGAGGTGCTACTTGGCGTGAGTAAAGATGGAAAAGCCTGCCCCATAACTTGGATGATAAAAAGGATAATAATTATGCTTTATATAGCAGACTTACAAATAATGGCTTGCTTCTTCGGCTGTTCAAGACCACACACGCTTTTTTTTTTTCAGGGGGAGAGGTGTGGGGGGTTAATTTGGGACTTTTTTAGCTGGAACAGGAGATCTGTGTGGTCCCGTAGGCTCCTGTATAATAATTCTTTTAGCTTAATATCTTTTGATCTCCTCTAAGTTATTCATCAGCCCTGAATAACACACTGCTTGACAGTCAGAACGTTTTATTGGTGGAATGGTGCTTCGTTTCACCTTCAAACAAAAGCAGCTCGATGCTGCACTTCCCCGATTGCTGCAGAAACCCATGGGCAGGTGTCAGGTATGTTAGGAGAAATGGGATATTAAGTGGAGACAGGAAGGAAAGGGAGGAAGAAAAAGGAGAGAGGTCAACAAAGAAAGGTACAAGTTAAAGGAACAAAAGGAAAAGAACAGCCAAAAAAATGAGAGGTACTGGAAAGGGAGCAACCAGTAACAGTATTTTTTATCCACTTAAATGAAAAGGGTGAAGGGCTGAAGTGAGGGACAGGTAAAGGGGACGGTTCAGGCTATCCCCAGACATCCAGTGACTATTTGCTCCAAGTCCCCACAGGGAGCCGATGTTGGGCACAGGGTAAAAGGGAGTCTGGGGGAGAAAATGGCCATGTCCAAGAAGGGGGTGGGGTGCCACATCCAGGGAAGCAGATTATCTCATCCTGCTGCTTGGGAAAGCTGGGAAGGTAAGGCAGGCACAAATGAAGGTGACCTACATGTGAAGAACAGCCTAGTCTCCCTGTATTTAAGAAGAGTGGAAAGTGATCTGTCCAGCTAAGCCCTCTGGTCTGGGATTACCAGCATGACAAGTGCCAGAACATTTCCCAAACGCCAGGAGAGACAGTACATCCTTGCAGTGTAACTGTTTTTGAGACTTGAAAAATGGTGTAAGACTTCACAGTGCCACACAGGACATGGCAAGTTCCTGCAGAGGAGATGGGTGCTGCCGTGGGCTGGAGGCAGCAAGCACCCAGCTGAAGGCAGGCAAGCAGTGACCTGTACGGGAAGAGATCAGCTGAAGGGAAGGGAGATCAGTAATGGGGTTCCCTAAGGATCTGCACTGGAAATCATCTCACATCCTCCCATCTGACTTCAGCACAAAAAGCAGCAGCATGTTGATAAACCATCTGATGGCAAAAAGTGGGGGAGAGAGGAAAGACATCAACAGTCTGGAAAAGGACATGAAGTCCAGAAAAAATGTCTACCTCCAAGGACAGGGACACCAGAAGTGGAGTGGCAATGAAGATCACAGGCAGCAAGGTCACACGATTAGGGTGGCATCCATTCTGATGGATGCCCACTCCGTAGCCAGCGCAAAGAGAAAGGCAGGTCCAGCGGGTACTTTGCTCCACCTAAGGTGTGTGTCTGACTTCTCTATGGCTGAAATTAACAGCAGAAATGAAGCCCTCCAGGAGGAAGCAGCAATAATAACTGTTGCTGGACATACACAGTGTACAAGAGCATCATGTGAGCCATAGGAGGAAAAAACTGATGCTTTCTCTAATAAGTATTTTTCCCTATGGAGAGGCACACACAGTGCAGGACAGAGTGCAAGGCAGAATGCAGTCACAAAGACGTGGAGCCTCAAGGACGCCACCAGTGTCACTGCAACGTCCGCTTTAGGAAGCGATGGTCACACAACGGTGCCGGGACGTGGAAGTGCGGGAGACCACAGCAGTATGGCGAGGAGCTGGCTACCCCAGGTGGCTGCAGGAGACGGCTAACCAGCTTGGGGTTGGCTGCTGGCATGTCCCCAGCTCGCAGCAGTAGGGATTTCAAGTTTCATCATCAAGTCGAGTTGGGACTGAGCGGTGATAATCCTCAGGTCTCCAGCAGTGATGCTTTAATGTCTGAGGGGCACTTATTTCCTGGCAAATCTGGAAGAGGGGAGGACTCTCCCAAGGCCTCTGGACCTCATATAATACTGTAGTCCCCACTTCATCTGTCTCAGCCAGGAAGGTTTTTAGCATCAGCAATTGCTGGATGATGGTATTTCCCTTCCTTCCCCTCTGGGTATCCACCTCTATCCTCTTGGATACAAAGAGTTCAAAAGAAAGTGAAATGAACAATCTGATCTAGTGGAAGGTGTCCCTGCCCAAGGCAGGGGGGTTGGAACCAGATGATCCTAAAGTCCCTTCCAACCAAACCATTTTATGATTCTTTGAAATGAAGGCCATCTCAAGGCGTCCGTAACTGGGCCACCTTTTTTTGACAACAGGGGACCTGCTGCTGCCAGGCTGGAGATGCTCCTCATGAGAGCAGAGACGTTGGGAGGCACCTCTGCAGTTTGGTGTCCACCACGTGTGCCCGTCCATGTTGAGACCTATCTCCAAACGGAGCCCTGGGCTAACAGCAGAAAACAGCAAGTTAACTTCTGATGCCTGGGAAGCAAGGGAATAGGTGCAGCGGTCAGAACTGCAGCCCCAGCTAACTGCGGCCGCCCTTGGAGAGCTACCCAACACGGAGTTTCTCCAGGTTTTAACTCCATCCTTGCAGCACAGTAGACAGGTCAAAGCCTGCTTTAAAGCGAAACCCAGGCTGTAACCTATATGCCCAGGCAGGCACACGGCCAGGTTCACACCAAGCATTAACCCAGGCTCGCAGGGCTTGTGTGTGGACAGTCTGGGCTGAACGCTTTGGTGGAAGAGTCAAAGCTGCGTGGGAAGAGTTGTCCTCAGGAAAGGGGCCAGCGGTGCAGAGGCTGCGGTGCAGCCGGCTGGTGAACGGCAGCGAGTGAACCAGCGAGAGCAAGAGCGGGCCAGCACCGGCGAGCAGGGCTGCTGCTGGAGATGGTGCCTCTCACCCAAGTGGTGAGGGACAGGGAGGGGGACGGGATCTCGCTATCCCAGAGGCACCCATAGTGTGGTCCAAGTGGGGTGGTTTTTCGACAGCTGTTTTTTCCCTGGTGGCTGAGTGTGCACCGGTTGGTCCCAGACATGGGAATGGGTTGCACACCCAACGCCCGAAATAAAGTGAGATGTCTCCACCTGCACAGACTGGTTCTGCCAAGTCTGCACCTCTATCCTGGTGGGATGGGGTGTCCAGCTGACCCATACACAGCCCATATCTCCCTCAGAAGCTGCTCCCTCCTTGGTGGTCCACTTTTCCCAGCCCCATTGCTTTGCTTTTCAGGAGGGACACGGGGCCAGCATGCAGCAACCAGGGCCAAGAACCTTTTCTGTATTGTCCACCAGGATAGTCACTCCCACCAAGCTCCCATGTTGCACGTCCCACTCGTCTCGTGGTGCTCCCTCTCTCCAAGCTCACAGGGTGCTACATACCGTGCATCCACGCTCTCCACTGCGTGCCTCTGGACTCAGTGCTTCAGCTGCACCAAACCACGCTGGCGTCGGGACAAACCCAGCAGCAGCTGAGATGCACACAGCATCCAGACGCAGGCAGGGGCTTTGCAAACCAG
This sequence comes from Chauna torquata, assembly GCA_013399475.1. Classification (NCBI taxonomy): domain Eukaryota; kingdom Metazoa; phylum Chordata; class Aves; order Anseriformes; family Anhimidae; genus Chauna; species Chauna torquata. Next base: position 159,564 of record VXAL01001142.1, on the reverse strand, counting down.
GCTCACCTGTGCTGGCTGCCCCATCCTGGGGCTACGCAGGGAGCGAAACCTTTAGGAAAGGGCTAGGAGAGGGAATGCAGAATGTTGCTAATGCACGGTCTGGATCTGGCAAACCTGCAAGTTTATGAGCAGTATTACTATTTTGGTTTGGTTTATTAAAGATGAAGAGCAAGGCATGGTATTTAGGCACAGATTAGAAAGGAACAGTAAATAGTTGGCAAGAACTGGATGATTTACTATGACAAATGACAAAGGCAGCTGAAGGCAGGAGCAGGCCGTGGGTCCAGATTTGAGCAGTAGAAGGAGGAATGCGAAGTAAACAGACTGAGCTGGGATGCTTGTGAATGTGTTCGTGCCCTTCAAATGCAACTAGCCACAGCCGGGATCCTGGTGCTGGCTTTCTAGGGGGAGCTTGAGTGTGGTGTTGGTGTACAGGAAGGTTGAACTGCAGTTTTCTGCAGACGGAAGATAAAGCGAGTGATGGGCTCAGTATCAGAGACTGTCCTGGCTCAGCATCCCCAAGACTCTGCTCTGTACGGGATAGAAATATGCACAGGGAAAGTTGAAGCTATGGGGCTGAAATCTGCTCCTCCTGTCATCATCAGAGACAATAGGTAAGTCATTTTAGCCTCAGCTGAGAAGCAAATTCTGGATAAAAATCTGTTGCCTAAAGAGAGGTGTTGGGGTGCCCTCAAGTATCCCCCCAGTCAATGCTCCAGAAGAGCACCAGTCTCCCATCAGCACATGATCCAGCCCTTGGCAATGTCCCAGACACCCCAGCACCTCTCAAATGACCCCAGATGCCCACATGTGGTCAACCAAAGTCAGCCCTTGGAGTCAGAAGGGGTGCTAGGGAGGCAGCTCACGTGGCCCAGAAAACTCTGTTACAGAAATAGCCCCAAATTTGGGGATTTATCCTTCCATTCTTAGCCCAAACCTAGCTCAGGAACACAGTAATGTCACAGCCCAGCCAGGGAATCTGGGTCTTGCTCGTTCCTGAGCTGCCAGCTTTCTCGGCTGTAAGAGCAGCAGCCACCAACTGGCTCTGGCACACACAAGACTCAAGGTGCTTAAACTGAGCAAAATTCATACAAGCAACGCTGATAAATCCTCACGAGACAATGGAATTGATGGGTCGGATGAGTTTCATTTCCATGTGGCTCAAATCATCCTTGCTACATTGAAATGAAGGCAGTCACATCGATTTACACCTGCTGGAGAAGTGGACCCAAGAAACTTGACAGGAAAGCAACTTCATCTGTCATGACTCCACTTTGCAAAGCAGGTAGTAAGGCAGTTTACTGAGCGAAATGTTCAGGTGCAATACGATAAGGCACTTCCATGCCTGGAAGAAACACCTGTCTAGAGAGATTTTAATAATGACTGCCTTGCAAAAGGGTCGTACTGTTGGGCAGCAAACATCCTCATTGAGTCTGTTGAAGAAGATCTGCATTTCGTCCTGGTGCACAAGTTTTCCTGTTAAACCAGACTCCTAGGAAAGACTAATGCGGAAGGAGATGCAATCAAGGCAAGCCGGTGGAAAGATAACCCATCAATTACCCAGCGGCTTGGGATATTCCTTCAAAGGCCCATTCAATCAGACATCTGATTTGCATGTCTTTCCCATTTGCTGTAGGTACTCATTAGGAGCATTTAAATACAACCCTGACTGCAGCTCCACAAAGCCTTGGGTGGATGCTTTCGAGAACCTCATTTTAGTTTATCAGAGTTGTCAGAAGTTGCAATTACTGTAGAGCATGAAACAGGGTGCTTTATCGCCCCTTTGAATCTGCAGGGATTAACATCTCCCCCTTGCAAAAATAAGTGTCTTTGCAGCCTTTAAAGATCCCAGAGATCAAGATCTCTTCTTTCAAGTCCCATCAGAAAGACAGGCGCAGTGACCCCCAAACACTGGACCGATGTGATGCTCAGCTCAACAGCACCATCTTTTCCCCATTTATTTAATAGCTTTATGCCCAAGTAATTTTTTGCCACCCTGGTCCATGTCTATTCATACCAGGGTTCAGATTAAGTTGGAGACGGCCAATTTCCCTTCAGCAGGAGACCAGGGCTGGGTCCTGCCTGTCCTCAGCTGCAGTATCTTGGTTTTTCGGCCATGGGGAGGGGACTGCCCTGCAACAGGTACAGCCTGTCCTCCTCCTCCCTGCCCCTTGCTGCTCCGTTCGAGCCTTGCGCTCTGCCTCTGTCTTTGTAATCTGAGCTGCTATTTCAACATCACCAGAGCTGAACCAGGACCACAGTGACATTTGGACCCCCATCCAGCTGTGGCCAGATGCTTGGCTGGGAGGTTAGATTCTTGGGTGTCTAACAAGAAGCACAGCCCCACCAAGCCTGGCCCATGGTTGGGACATTTGTGCTGTCTTTCTCACGTGTGGGTGGTGATCTCTACCAAGGTCAAATCTACCTTGAAACTGCCCAGGAGTCTATTATCATGTAAGATGTGGGAACTGAATGTCCTCCAGCCTGCCTTCCCCCTGCAAATTTGCTTGAAGTCGGCCCAAAGCTTCAAAGGTTGCTGTGGAAGGAGAGGGTTGAGAGATGATAGACCCTTGAGGAAAACAGCTAAAAAATCACCCCTCCCTTTCTCCTTCCCCCCTTTGGCAGAGCAACACAAGCAGACGTGGTGTAGACACAGCTGTACCCGCACGCAAGGGCTTTGGTCAGCGTAGCATGTTATCGTGGGAGACGGCACAGTGAAACGTGCTCTGGCAGGAGAAATCCTTGCAGCATTGGCCCAGCCTCGGTCAATATTTGTCCCGAGTTTGTGCAGAGCCAGCCCCAAGGTCGGCAAGGACAACTCCACGTCCCCATGCATCAGCAGAGCCAGCTAGGTTGGGAGCCTCCAAACACAGTGATGGAGCTGCATGGGCACCGGTGGAGGCATGGGCAAGAAACGAGGGGTGGCCCCAAAACCCCATCCAGCCTCACCCCACCAAGCCCTTCATGCCCCCTTCGTGCACCAGCAGCCCAAATGCCAGCGAGAACGCTTCTAAAGACAGAAAACCATGTTAGCCTTATGCCAGCCTTTGATTTCTGCTTGGATGTTCTTGCACGAAGTATAAAGGTAGTGTCTCTAATGAGATTACATATTATAGTCAGTCGGGAGCTGTTAAAGGGCTGTTTCTAATGGGATTAAAATGTATAGCACCCAGTTATATCCGTAATTGCATTACACCCGTAAGGAGAGCCCGCAGTGTAAACCGAAGGCAGGTCGGGGACTCGGCGCATGCTGCTTCACTTCAGCATCTCCCAAGCTGCTTCCCTGTTTTCCCCTTTTTTCTCCCCCCTGTCTTGGATGAAGAACAAAGAGGGAGAAGATTTAGCAGAGTGTCAGGAAGTGACTGGAGGCTAATCCCTCACTGACACTCCCCAGCACCAGGGGGAAGTAACTGAGATCAGCCAAATTGGCATATCAAAAGCCTTCTAATTATGTCACTGGTGGCTTGAGCCAATTCCTAACATTCTTATTCATGGAGTTTCCAGCACAAGAAAACCCTCCTTAATCCAAGCTGCTGTTGTGCAGAATGTAATATCATGGATGGGTTTCTCTTTGCCAGTGCTGCGGGGCCGCCGGGATGGATCCTGCTGGCGGGTGCAGCCCCGTGCGACAGCAGGACAAGGTGGCTGAGCTCTGGGTGCATCTTCTGGTTGCTTTTGCATGGGAGGGCTTTGCAGCGCAGATGTGAAATAAATGAAACCAAATCCCCCCTCCCCACGCACTTGCACGTTGGTCACGGAGCACTGTGGTGAGCTTGGCTCACCTTTTTCCAAAGCAAATGATGATGTGAGAGGAGAGATCCTTCCTCCGTGCATGTCCCCACGGGACTGTGCTGCTTGCCACCACCCACCGTGCCACCAAACCCCGCTTGTGCACCAACCCCATGCAGCGACCTGCCGCTGTTAGACCCACCAGGGCCAGCATTTTAGTAACTTGCCCAGCTCCAGCTCTTAAAAAGATGCTCTGCAGCAGCTCTCCACCCCAAATCTGTGCTCCTTGCTGCAGCCCCCGTGCTAGCAATGGTGAGGGTCCATGCATGAGATGGTGAGCAAACATGCGTTGGATTCGCCCATGGCCATCAAGCAGTCAGCGGCAAGGACAAGCCCAGGACCCAGAGCATCCTGGCAGCCGGTGTCTGTCCTACCTGTTCGGCTGCACGCCTCCCTTTGAACAGGGATGGCCAGCTGGCTGGGAGGGTGTGAGTTTAAAGCAGTAATAACGCCTGGTCCGTAGGTAGCACTTTTCATCTGCAGTCTCCAATCTCTTGACAAATATTGCTCGCAGTAGCGAAGATCTGAGAAGAACAAAGGGCTTGGGTCTGTGCCCATCTTGTTCCTTTGTAATATGCAAAGAGGGCCAGAAATCACTTTGTTCATGTTAGATTTTGTTTTTATTTCTAAGGTATTAGAAATGCAGATCTTTATTGCTCAAGAGAAAACAGCAAACTCACAGCATGGAACAGACACTGAGCAGGTGACACTCGAGCAAACAGGGAAGTGATTTGTTCTCAAGCTATTTAAATCACCGTCTTTTGTGCCTTTCTGTTGTTGTTGTTACAGCTCAAGAGCCAGCAAAACACTTGGGAGCAAAGAGACTTTGGGCAGGACCTCTGCACATCACCATCACGATGCTCATCTCTCCTGTAAGCCTGGGCTTTTAGTCCACACTTGAAAGTAGCACATGGAGGCAGCCGGTTTATTTTTCTGGCAAACACCTTTTTCTGGAGAGCCCAGCTAGCATTCAGCTCCTTCCCAGGGGGAAAGCCAAACATTGCCCGAAGGGCAGAAAGTGAAGTGTGCTGATTCCTCACAGCAGCGCAGCAAAGCAGGGGGACTGGCACCCAACCCTCCCAGCTCCTCAGGTGGCAGCATCACTCCTGCCTCCAGAGTCACCATCCCTTAACCCCCCTGAGATACATCCCACGGATGTTGTGCAGGTGGCATCTCCAGGCTCCCTCTGCCCTCCCCAGGCCCCCACCGGGATGCCAAAGCTCTCCCAACCCACACAAGACAGGACAAAAATCTGGCACCCGCTCACCACCCAGCAAAGCTCAGTCAAAAGAAAAACGTGCAGAGCAGAGCGGGGTGCCTGGGGGGGTTTTGGGGAGTGGGAGAGTGAAGTGGGGTGTGCTGGCCATCCATGGGGCTGTTGGGCTGAGAGGGTCTTGTCTTCCTCGGTGGTGGGAGCGCGGATGGAGAGGTGGTTGATTGCGGAGGTCAGGACTCTCCTGGGGAGGGAGCAGTGGGGACAGAAGTCTCCCAAAGCCACCAGGGAGGTGGTCAATGCAAGGACCTGGCCCCCATTTTTAGCAGAGGACAGCACTGACCATGGCTAAACTACGTCTCGATTTTTTTCCTGATTAATGCTGGCTCAGGTGCTTGGGATGAATATNGGCTAAACTACGTCTCGATTTTTTCCTGATTAATGCTGGCTGCTTTTCCAGCTCAGGTGCTTGGGATGAATACGGGGTAAATGGATAACATAACCCCTCTCGCATTGCACAGAGGATATAAGCCTCTGCCCAACCCAAATCCCATCAGGGCTTCACTTCAGGGACAAGGCAGGGATGAGAGATGAAAACAGGCTCCAGAAACAGGCGTCAAAGACACCTGGACACTGAGCTCCAGCGCGTCGAGCTGTGCTGCCGGCCCCATCCTTCTGTCTATCTGCCGTCCCGACAGCATTACCAACCTGGGGGCACGGGGGACACCCCCTCCCCAGCCCAGGCTCCCAACACAAGCCCTCCCTTGGCCTCAGGAGCCCTGCGCCGGTGATGCTCAGGGTTAGGAGGACCCGTTTCCAACCCTTCCTCTGGCTAAGCTGGAGCAGAAAGGAGCTGCCCCGGCTGCCGAGAGCTGGCAGCCCTGGGATGCCGACGGGCAGAGCCAGGAGCGGGGCTGGGGGCTGAGTGTGCCAGATGCACGCTCCATCCCCTACCCCGGGCACCGGGTCCGACTCGCCTCCCCCAGCTACAGCATCACCTGCCTGTTTATACGGGAGATTTGAAAGCTGTTACCTCCAACTCTTTTTATACCCTGGTCTAATCTAGATACTGTTAATGATATTTACTTTCAAGACGCTCACCTTAGATTGGCTTTTCAACATCTAAATTAAGCGTTCCATCCCAGTCTTTGATATCATGACGGCACTTCAGCTACCTTTGATCATATCTACTAAGTATTCTCATTAGTAATCAACATTACTTACTTAAAATAAACACATGTTTTCTTGAAGCTTTGCGGTTACGCTTAATCAGCCGCAAAAATTCCCCTTAAGTCGGTTTGTATCATTCAAGGGCATTTGTGTCCATAACCCTGTAAATAGTTGTTTTCCGTGTGCTCTCCCAAACGCCGTCTGCTGAGATCTGACTTTCCATTAAAAAGCATTGATAGCCATAACATCCCCCCCGTCTAAACCGCTGGTCGACGTAAACTGGCTGGTGGGGACCTGGCAGCGAGCTCCTTCTTTCTGATCGTGGAACATCAGAGGGCACAAAGCAGCACCTGTGGTGCTGAGCCTGACCCCTGACTTCCCGGCAGCAGCAAAACCACTCAAATCATTGAAACAGAGAGATAACTGGGGTTGCTTTGAACAAGAGGCAGGCACTCCAGAATTTACAGTGAGTGTCCCTCTGATGTGCAGAAAATGGTGAGAAAGTTTTGTGTTTTAGGCAAGCTGGGAGTGACTGGAGCCACACTGCAGTTCAGGTGCGCTGCAGAGCATCGGCTGCTGTTGCTGCAGCCTGGGCAAATAAGTCCTGCCTTGCTCAGGGTCCTGCATCCAACACTCGTCAAGATGCTGAGCAGCAGCTTCATGCATGAGCAGCCCTGCCTGCATCTGAGGAAGCCACCAGGGGAGGCAAATAGGTGCCCCCATCCTTCCCCCAGCTCTGAAAATGTCCCCGTCTCCTCCTCTGCTACTGCTCTTGCTCTCCCAGCTCCTCACCTCCTCCCCTGGGAGCCCCATTCTGGCACCCACATCTCGGGGTGCCCCAGACCCCCCAGCCTATCATCAGCCACTCGCACTGGGGGGTGAAGGGTGGCAAAGAGGAGGTGACCCCCAGGAGATAGCAATGGTGACGCTGGGCTCCCACCAAAATTTCTCCATCCCGTCTGTCTCTAGTGGGAGAGGACCACTCTGCCTCCCTGCCCGCCGGCTGCAGAGGGATTAGGGACACAAAGCCCCCTGCCAGGGAGGGATTTTGCAGGGTCTAAATCTTTCCTGCTGCTGATAACGCTTCCTCGCTTCCTCCGGCTTCACCCCATCCCCTCCGCCCTTTGATGTCAACTGGAGGCACCAGGTCTAAAACAGCCACTGCTGTTGATTAGACCTAATTAGTCCCTAATGCCCTCTTAAATCCCATTTAAATAGGGAGCCATTCAGCACGCCCAGGGCTGAGACAGCCCTGGCTGAAGGCAACGTTAAGGGGTCCGTGATCAAAAGGAGGGAGAGTGCTGTCCAGGTAATAGCCAGGGTGCTTATGATGGGTACAAGCCCTTGGGTATGGGATCATACAGGCTGGAGAGCAGGGAGCATCCCCCCACTGCTGGGGGCACCCCAAGCCCATGTGTCATCCTCCCCAAGCCCCTCCTGCTTAACCTAAATTCCTCCGCTGAGACGAGAGGCTGATTTCTGATGCGGGCAGGAGCCAGCAGTGGGGCGAGGAAGAGGAAAGGGAATGAAGGCTCCAGATGTCCAAGAACAGTGAGTCGGGTTCCCAACAGCAATGTTTTTCCCACAGGATGTCTTTTTAGCGAGGAGTTATACCAGCCAGTCTGTTCAATTGATAAACCTTGGGGGCCATCCCTTGGGTGGGGAGAGGAGAGCATCCTCCCCTCACCCACCTCACCCCTCACCAACACAAGAGGTATCAACACAGCCAGGGCCGAGAGATTAGGGCATCGGTTTAGGAAGACACAACAGGGATGAAGTCCCGTTTGTCACGTGCTTGAGTACCACTAACCTCAGCGGCTCCTTGCCGGTCCATCCCCATCCCAGCGCAGGAGCTGGGAATGAGATATTCCCTGGACTGGGTCTTCGCCTCAGCCACACGACCAACCTCCTGCCTTTAGGTCCAACTTTCTCTAGAAACCGGGCCTGCGTCCAAATTAATTTTCTGTATGTGTTGTTGGAGCGATTAGATCTGCAAATCAACATAGCCACAAACTGAATAATGCACCAGAGCCTAGCGCTGTCGGGGCAAAGCCCCAAGTTCCTCATCAAGTTCAGTCCTGCAGAGCCTGTAACTAATGATTTTTCTCACTTGGCCAGGAGTCAGCGCTGTATCTCTCACATGCACACACAAACATTGTACGTGTGCCTCGTTAGCATACAGCGATCTGCAGATAAAGGGCGGGAGAGCGGAGCACCGGCACTGGGACACTCGCGTGGCACCTCGCCCTCATCTCAGCAGGATGCTGAGCCTGGGAGAGCCAGCGTGAGGGCAGGAGAAACATCTCACCACCCAGACCTGTTAATTTCAGGCCACTTATCCCTTGCTGGGAAGTTCTGAAGGTCTCTTTCTAGTCCTGATACGAAGGGCTGGCCTAAAGCCTGCTGATGTCAATGAAAGCCAAGGATGAGTTCAGTGTTTCAGAGCAGAGCCTTCACGAGCACATATGAATTGCCGTTGGTCTGGCAGGTCCCAGGTGTGGACACCACTGCCCTGGCCACACCACCATGGAAGCAGAAGGTGATTGTAGCTCCCAGAAAGTCCCCAAGCATCACCTGGTTGCATCCAAGGAGAGGAAATGCAAAGGGTGCAAGATGCCTTCGCCCACAAGCATGTGATGGTCCCCAAGGTTTCTTTGATGGAGATGCTGGGTCCCAGTCTGGTCCTTCCCCCCAGGTTTGGGTTTCCACCCCAGTGCCACATCCACCTTTACACCTTGCTCTAAGCCCCGAGCTACCTCTCCACAATTGGACTCTCCCATGGTCCCACAGTCTTTCAGGCCAGAGCCTCAACCCCATTTGGGAGCCCCTGGGTGTGCTGATGGGGTGCAGGGGACAGGCAGGAATGCCGTGAAGCAGAGAACGGGGCAGGAAGCCAGCATATGGCCCTGGCCTGCTCTGCCGTGCAGTAGTCCTCTTGCAGGCACAGTGGTGGGCCCACACTCATGAGCTCTCCAGCAGCCTGGTGGGAGGATGCTCATCTCCTAGCTTACCTCCTAGAAGCCACCTGTGGCACATCTATGGTCCACAGCAAGAGACAGGACAGCCTAGAGGACCATCCTGCTCCATCTTCTGAGATGTCTAGGACAAGGGGGCTGAAATGCCCTGTGGATGTGCATATTTTGCTCCACTCACTATTGAAGGAACTCCCAGGTGGCACCAGAGTAGCATTCACGTCACTCACCAGTCTGTCTCTGGAGTGGTGACTTCTGGAGCTGAGCAGGTGCCTCAATAACCTTTGTAGCTACCAAAGGCCCTATGGAGGTGCAGTTCACCCCATCTGCTTTCAACTGCTTTAAGACAAGATGAGCTGCACCCTAAATTCCCCTGGCTACACAGATTAGATCTCCATCAACTATAAAGGGAGTGTAGCAAGATCTCCAGGCCTTTTACCTGTCTGCATTTAGACATATGGTTGTCACCCTTGGTGGCTGAAGCTGTGTGAGATAAGGATTTGCGTTACTGCAGGAGAAACCAAGATAAGTGAGGCCCAGTTGGAACCAGGGTGAAAGATCTGTAGAATAGGTTTGAGGAGTGAAAAAATTGATATTCCCCACAGGGATGTCCCTTTCTGGATGAGATCTGTGCTGGTGACCACTCAGGGCAGAGAGGACACCAGTGGTGGATGTCAGGACAAGGCGGGCATTTAGTCCCAGCTCCTCACTCCATCCAAAGCCAACCTATGGGGTGAGTGGCCTGTCCCTAGGCTCTCGGCACTGCCACACAGTGACACAGTGAGACAGATCAGCTTGGGACCTCGCCAACCTGCCACTGCACCAACTCATCACACCAACTTAGTGCCAGCCCAAGGCAGATGTCATTTTTCAGGACTACCTCGACGTCTGCTGGAGAAGCATCTTTGTGAGTGGCTTGGACTCCCAGCCTGACATCTCTGTCACAGAGACGTGATGTTTAATGCGAAGCACAACAGCAAACCTTCCCTCCTGGTGCCGAACAGGATGCTCTTGTGCTCAGCTAGAGCTTTAGCAGTGACCACCAGTAGGATTACCTTCTGTTATCCGTTTCATTCCATTTCCTTATGATAAAACTGCTGTTTATCCATATTATCATTTATGCTTGGTTGTCCACTGACAACCAAGCTGTGATACATATTATTCTTTATTTAACACCTCCTAAAAAAAAAGATACCTCCTGACTGACGTCAGCAGGACCAGATCTACCTCCATAAGTCACTTACTCCCATTCCATGAGGTGGCCACAACTGAAAAGGAGGGGGACACCCCTCATCTCTATTGCTTCTAGTGCAGCACCTCTAAGCACACTCCAAGTTTTTTTCAAAGGATATTGCCTTAGCACAAGCATTGAGAAGGATGGTGTTTGCTCAGACCAAGCCCACCCATCCCTTGCCTTGTCCATATGTCCCTTGTCCCCTTCCCCAGGACCATGCAGTGGCTCATCCAGCTGAACATTGAGCTGTCAGGGCTTGGTCCCAGCTATACCACTAAGCTGAAAATGGTTGTTTCTACAAGGCTGGGACCTCAGGGGCTGCAGACATGGCCCCTGAGCCCATGCAACACGGTGCCTGCACCAGAGGAGCAACACCACCTCAGAATCCCACCATCACCGCCCTTATGTCAGCACTGATATCCTGAGGTAGCCCCAGCTCACACTAGCAGGAAGGGAAAGGAGTCCTGCAGGTGCAACTTGTACCGGCTTGCCAGGCAAAATATCAGTGCAAAAGAATGTACCTACAAGTGTAACTTCTCGTATTTACCTTAGGGCCTCTGTCACTGCAGAACTATCGCCCCAGCTCACACCCCTACCAGATGCTGACAAACAGCAAAGGTTTGGGTGAACTCATCCTCATGAGAGGGAAAGCCAAGAGGACTTCTCCTGCCCTGGCCCAGCTTTGCACTGCACACATGACCACAGGAGGGACAGCTTGCGCTGTTCACCCCAGCAGAGACCGGCCACCCTTCCCAGGGGCCTCCATTGGCCACTGCTCTGCTTGGCCAACCTGATGGGGACCTTCTCCTCTTTCCATAGTTTTCTTCTGGGAAGCACAGAAATGGAGCAGGCCAGATGGAAGCAGGACATCCTGGAGGCCACAGCTTGCACCCACCACTTGGTTTGGGTGCATTCATGGACAATGGGGTGAAATCAATGTCCAACCGGCAGCAATTCTTGCACAGGCGTCCCCTTTCTGCAAGGGATGGAGTGAAATGGTAACCCTTTGTGGTCCCATTCTTCTCTCGGGTGGCATCTGAGGGGTGGTGGGGACATGCTCTTGGAGCCCTGATGTGAACTGGGTTGTGGTACTAGGGCGAGGGGGTCATCTCCTCCCTGGATGGGTCCTGGTACAAGGGTCTCAGCATGGGAAAAGCATCCCGAGGCTGAGCTCAGCCACCCACTCATGCAGCCGCTGTGCTGTGGTGGGAGCTCAGCATCTCCTGGTACCCCACCGCATGGCTTCTCCTCGCAATGCCTTTGCTCCGCAGCGAGATCAAAAGGCATCCAACCCACTGATTGCTCAGTTTGTGTCGAAAGGCTCCCTGATTACCTCACCATTAGCTGCACCCATTAAACAAAATCCGAAAGGTTTTAGACAAAGCTGAGGTTTCAGATGAGAGGGCGAAGGAATGACTCAGTGCCTTTAAACGCCAAAGTCTTCTCCTCCGTCCTGTTTGTACAGCACCTAGCACGAGGGGTCCAGGTGCACGCCTAGGGCTCTGAAACACCGCCACAATTAAATAATAAGTGTAATAGCAGCTGTACTCCCACCAGCAGGGTTTCGTTTTATTATTTAAATATTCAGTTGCACTCGGTAGCACCTCTCGGAGATGCAGCTTGTTTCAGCAAGGAGGAGGTGACCCCCGGCCAGCCACCAGCAGCCTCCATCATGGCACGGATACGGCCGGAGCCACTGGGGCAGGAGGCAGCGACCCCAGCACCCTGCCATTCCCCAGGGGCTGGGGTAGGGCTGGGCAAGGGGCTGTCTAGCTGATATTAGGAGCCTATAAAGCCTGTAAGGGTGGTAACCCCACCTTGGGTCTTCTCCAAATGAAACCCATGGGTGTAGGCATCTCTCCAGCCAAGAGCATCCGGGGATGGCAGTCACAGCGGCATCACCTAGAGCTGGGTGCAGGTGAAGGGGAGCAGGGAGGGACACAGAAGCTGCTCTCCCCTCCCTTTCCACGTGGAGAATTAGCAACAAACACTGAATTTCAATCCTAAAAAAAGAACTGATAGAAAACAAGCAGCGTCGTGGTTTGGCAGCGCTGCCTGAGGTTTAGGCTGAGGATCATTTTCTCACTGTTGGACACCGAAGCCAACACAAAGGCAACTTTCAGGAGGAGAGGTCTCCTCAGGGAGACCCTGGAGATCCTCCACCTGGCTCCTGGCATTGGTTGGCTGTGGCCACGCACTGAGCCCACCGCTGGGCCCTCCACATCTCCAGCCCCCCAGGGCTGAGGGGGCTCCTGGGAAGCAGGTTGCCTTCAGCCTGGTGCTTCTCCTGGACGTGGTCTTGGGCAACCTGCTCTAGGTGGCCCTGCTAGAGCACAGGGCTGGACCAGATGACCTCCAGAGGTCCCTTCCAACCTCAACCATTCTGTGATTCTGCAGTTCTCCTGCCAGGTCCAGCTTATGGTTCAGAGCCATAGTGGGAACCACCTGTATTTATCGCAGAAGAAATAGTGCCATCTACTGACATTAATAACCCTATTCCTAGAAAGCTAGGGGTGGATGCTTATCTCCCTTACACCAAGGAGCTTTTGAGGTCATGCCAGCTTGAGAAACACCCATTGAACCACTCTGGTGGGGCAAACCCACGAGTGACCCATGTGCTGGGCAGGTGCACGCTGGCAGTCCGAGACCCCCCTGGACATCCAGGGTGGCCCCGTTGGCTGCAGTGTGCAGTCGGGGTGGCCTCAGCACCAGGAACACATACCCCAAGCACCCCTGGGAGAAGGGCTGGAGGGAAAGGTGCCACTCTCTGCCATCCAGCAGAATTTAATTGGCCTTTACCTTTTTCACTGTAATTAATGAATGAAGCTAACCCCTCCGATAGGCTGCTCTTCAAGGGTTATCCCCCATCCCATGCAATTTCTTGGCATAGTTTTTCCTCTCTGACCTGTGGTCCTACCTCCTCTGATGCTGAGGGGTGCTGGGGTTACTGGGGCTCCTGGAGGAATTGTGGGAGAAAGTACTTTGGCCTGGCTGGTAGGGGCTGAGACGTCTTTTAGTGGTCCTTCTCAGCTTCATGTAAGCCTCAGCTCCCATACAAGTCTCTGGGAGGTAACTGTACTCAGCATGATGGTCCCTATGTGAGCTCTGAAAAGCAATACAGCACTGACTTTCTGTTTGGCTCTGCTTTATTCTATTCATTATATGCATCATACATATATTATTTTATTACATTATATTTTATTATATGAGAGACCAGCCCCATTTGCTTGGTCCAGCACCGAGGCCACCTTCCCACTCAGGGACCACAGCAGTAGACATCATAGGTCTCAAAAATTGGCAGGGCAAAAATCACTCCCCATATCCAAAACTACTGGGACAAACCATCCCATCCCTCTGTCCCAGCTGCAGGAAGACCCCAGGACCCCGGTTTGGGACAGCCCCGTGTTGGGGACACGATCCCACCCTCACCACCTCTCTGGTGACATGTGAGTCACATAGACCAGGTTGAAACCCGGTCAACATGCGAGTCAATGAAACCTGGTGGAGCTCAGCTTGGGAACTGCCCATGGAAAGTGAAGCTCCTGATTTTCTGATTTTCTGAGCTGACCTACCAATAGCGAAACCATCAAAGCAGGAGGTGCATTCCTGAGGTCTGACCCAGCACGGCAAAGTGAATGAAAGGTTCCCACTGAACTCAACGGACACTGGACCGTGGCCACAAAACTTGCATGTAGCCAAGATTTATTTATTTTTCTCCGCCATGGTTTTGTCCAAGACTTCGTCCTGCCAGGGCTCTGTCTCATCTTGCAACAAGGAAGTCAAATTTCTCCTACACAGACATTTTAACACAACAGATAACCAAATATATATAGTTAGAAACAATACCATGTATGTATATACAACACATATATTCCATATACATACAAATAACCTCTTAAATGAGAGGCCAGCATACAAGGCAATCAGAGTAAACACTGTAATAATCCTAATTATGCAACATATTCTGCCTAACATATTTATTTTTAATGGTAGTCATTTCAATAGCTCTAAGGCCCTGAATTAGTCCAATATGTTCTTAACTATGTTCACTGTAAATACAAATGATAATGACTTTTCCAGAGGGTCCAGCATCCTGGATGAGCTTGCTGCGCACCGGTCTATTCTGCTTAACATGTTTACTTTTAATAACAGGTTTAATGATGCACTCAGGGCCTAATAACTGCGTTTAGTCACAAAGAGAAAAACCAGCTACAAAATACTTTCTCTAAAAACTAGGCTACAGGGGATCGCCGCGCCGTTTCAAAGCCACGCGGCCATCCTTTAACGCGCTTCAATGTGTTTCGGCTCTGCCTGCACCCAGGCTGGGGCTGGGCGCAGTGAGGCTGGTGGGTGCTGGGATTCTCAGAGAGGGTTTTGGGGTGACCAGCAAGGATGGGGTGCTGCAGGGAGTCCAAGCCATCGGGGGTGAGGGACCTGATCTGAATCTGGCTTCACCTCCTCCCACTCTCAATGCTCAGCGGCCAGATTTGGGGAGACGGATGGGGTAGGATTCAAAGGGAGGTGTTTGTGGGCATCGCGGGGCTCTCGCTGGAAGAGACATGCCAGAGGGGAGCGTGTTTGAAAGTCACACCCTCCACCCTTTAAAAAAAAAAAAAAAAACACCACCACAACCCACCACAACCCCAACTCCTACCTTCAGCTTTAAGCAGCTTCCCAAGAGCTAGAAATGCAATTAAATTAAGCAGCAGCTGCTCTCATGCCTGAATCAAGCCATCCCCACCAACCCTGTGCAAGGCTCTGTGGGGCTGGGGACAGGTGAGACCCCTTGGGCACATCCAGCCTGGCACAGAGGAGCTTTTGCTAGCAGAGCCCTGGCTCCCCAAAGTGTGCCTCCAGGCTTCCCTATCCCTGCTGTGCCCAGACCTGTGAGAGCCCGGAGCTGTGTCTGCCCCCATGCAATCTCACACACCGAGGGGATGCTCAGAGCCACCTCCTGCATGCATAGGAGCATCCCTCTCCATCCCTCTCCATCTCTGATTTGACACCCACAGGGTGTCACAGACATCCCCAGAGTGTGGCAGCTTTTTCATGGAGTCATAGAATCACCCAGGTTGGAAAAGACCTTCAAGATCACCAAGTCCAACCACCAACCTGATCTACCAAGTCCCATCACTTAACCATATCCCTTAGTGCCACATCCACACATCTCTTAAATACCTCCAGGGATGGGGGCTCCACCACTTCCCTGGGCAGCCTATTCTGATGCTTGACCACCAGCTCCGTGAAGAAATTCTTCCTAATATCCAATCTGAACATCCCCTGGAGCAACTTGAGACCATTTTTTCATGTTCTGTCACTTGACACCCGAGAAAAGAGGATTTTCTGGCAAAGCTGAAGTTTCCCCAGGCATTGTGCTTCTCCCCCTGGCCTGCGAGCATTCCAGGGTGTCCAAATTGCACCAAAACCCTTCCAAATGATCCTAAATATAACCACGGTGGATCTCGCCAAACTTCAACCCTGGTTGCATGAAAAGCACTTGCAAGGCTTGAACCCGCTCTAATTTGTATGCCTTCTGCCCCGGGGCCTGCGCGAAACGGGAGGGCGGAATCCAATAGCGTGTTGCACATAAAAAGATGATGCCAAAGATAACCTTATTGCTAATAATAACCGTGGAATCCGTCCCTGTGAATGGGCCCCATTGAACGCCTGAACACAGGCATTCCTCGGTTAGCTTTTTCTGCCTACAAATATTTCGTTTGAGTCTTTAAATACTAATCACAGAATTCAGGTCAATGCTTTTTATCTTCAAAGTGCTGCAGGAAAAATAATAATAATAATAATAATTAATTCATTAATCAAAGATAATTAAAGGGCACAAAATACGCCCTCCCGAGCGCGGGAGCCAGCCGGCGCAGCGTGAAGCCTTGCAGAAAGCCATCGCGGGGACTCCCAGCGTCGCTCCGGCTCCGAGGTGATTTTCCCGGAGCGGTGCCCGGGCCGGATCCTGCTCGTTACCGGCAGCTCCGCTCAAGCTGTCCGCCTGACATGTGTTAGGCTGTGTGTCTGCCACGCAGGAAATAGGGTTTGAAGCTCACAGCCAGGAGCAAAAGCTCCAATTGAGGCTTTAATGAAGCTGGGATTGAGTGGCGAGGGTGGTTCAGTGAAGCAGTAAATGCAAACACATTATCACCTGAGAACTTGCTCCAATTTCACACCAATTAACTAGGAATGAGAGAGGAGGGCTGGGGCTGGCTGCAGAGATGGCTGATAATCCTGTGAATGGGCAGGAGTGGCTGGTAGCAGAGGCGCTTGTGCCAAAGAGAGTTTGTTAGATAACGCCAGGCCCGGCAATTTTGTCTTGGGGAGCGAGCATGTCGTTACTGGAGCTGCTGTTATTAGCAAACGCTACAAACATCTGCAGAAATACAGATGCCCGTGAGGGGAGCAGGGGTGGGAGGTAACAAAGCACTAGCTGATTATTTCGCCCCTCTGCCGTACGGCAGGGGGAGAGCAGGGATGCGCGGGTGACGGCCCTTCCTCTGGGAGCCCCTCAGGATGCCCGGATTTGGCTTTGGGGGGGGTTAGGTCCAACGCACTGCCCGCAGAAGTAGGTCGGCAAGTGCTAAGCGGGTCCCCAAAACTCGCCCGGGGGTCCCGAATCCCATCCCATCCCCTCCACCCGCACCCTGGGGCCAGCTCACCTCCACGGTGTTTTAATGCTTGAGCCGTTTCCCTGTTTTCCCACTGGGTTTATTTCCAGGCTAGGAGGTAGGGTGGGAAAGGGCAGGCAGTTTAAGGGAACTGCTCTGTGAAGGATTTTTATGGGTTAAATACTAAACCAAATTGCATCCTCAGTGTGCAGAGCCCTCCCTTATCTCTTCATTAACTGCCGGGCTTGATGTCTGCAGGCAGCCTGACCCTCCCGAACTGTGCCACACGGCTTCCTGCAATCAGCAGCTTGAACGAGAGCAAGTTCTTGTGTTCGAATGAAATCTCATCTTCATTTTAAAATACAGAGTCTACTACAGACGCAAGCGCAAGAGCCCCTTGCAGGGTTTCACGCTGGCTGGAGAAGATGTCAAGAACAAGTGAGTTTGGGGGGCTTCTCATCTGGGCAGGAAATATTTTAGGCTCGATGGAGCTTCTCACCTCACCTGCTGGCTGGTCCCATCCATCGGAGCGGTGCCAATGGGTCGCTCACAAGCAGCAGCACCTTCGAGCACGATCCATCTCCCAGCATCGCCCCTCCTGCTCCAGGAGGGACCGAGATGCCTCCCTTAAAAATCAGGGAGAGGTTTTCTC
Organism: Chauna torquata; assembly: GCA_013399475.1. NCBI lineage: Eukaryota > Metazoa > Chordata > Aves > Anseriformes > Anhimidae > Chauna > Chauna torquata. The sequence continues at coordinate 141,923 of VXAL01001142.1, read as the reverse complement.
TGGCTGTGGAGGATGGATAGCTGGAGATGGACCAGGACAAATCATAATTTCTTGAAAAAACAAGTATGGTTCACCTCATGGAGAGTGCCGGGGCTGGGTGAAGGTGCCCTCAGCCCTTGCAGCTGCCCACCCTGACCAGTCGGTGGGCTGGGAAGTGACAGCTTGGGTCAGGGACAAACCTGCAAAGTGACTTAACTCTGCACCCCAGGCCGGGGGATGCTCTCCCCGGGGTACCCCACTTGCTCTGGGGCAAATCTCCTGTACCATGCACAACGGTGTGCTCAAGCCCCGGTGCGAATCCACAGGGCTCTTCCTGCTTGCTGCCTCCGGCCTGTAATTATCTTAAAGCCAACAATTAAAACCATTGGATGCATGTGATGTGTTGAGGGAGCACAGCGCGGCTAATCCCCACGAGCATCCCCGAGGCTGGGATGGTTGCTCTCCGCGGGGAGGTGGGGATGGAGCCTGAGCAGTGCCGCGGGCAGCAGGAGGCTTCCCTGATCACCCCAAAAGTCTGCAGCAGCAAAGGGTCCCATCCCCGCCACCCTTTTGCTTAAAGCTCTGGTTGTAAACTTCAGTGGAGAAAATGCCATCTTTCCTTTTCCATGTCGATGCAGTGCCTAGCACAAGTTAGGTCCTGCTCCACCCCTTGCGTACCCGAATAAAGCTGCGTTCACACACACATCCTTCTGCCTTTCCCACCGCGCACTGCAGCATCCAGCTGCTCTTTCGTATTCACGTGCGAGCACACCGACCTTGTCTGCCCAAGGAGCTGCAGAGCAAGAGCAAGGAGGTGGAGAGTGAAGAATTGCACGAAATGCCTCTGTCCTCCCGTGCTCACTGCTTCTTTTAACAGAAGTCTTTTTTTTTTTTTTTTTCCTATTTCTCTGACAGCATCACCCTCCTGGAGCCAGGTCATATGTAATTCTCTGCTCCGCCTCCCCTCTTTCTTCACCAGCCCTCTTGTTCCAGCAAGGCCGCGCATTTCCCCCCATCACCTTTCTCCCCAGTCAGATATTGCAGACTCGAGGAGCTGGAAATCATTCAAGATCATGCGCTGTTTTTGCTGCACACAGAGTTTTAAAGATTTCTAAAATTTCCAAAATTTCTAAATTATCTACTTTGTTTTCTTTCCCAAAAATTCAACATAATTTTAGCCATCTTGACTAAAAGTGAGTCACTGGGGTTCTAAATAGATTTTGGGGGGGGGCTCAGATTTTCTTTAAAGTTTCTGGTCAAAACCAGCTCATTTTTGGTGAAACATTGTTTTATTACAATCCAGACAAATCCAACTTCCTTTTCAATTAAATACATACTTTCTGAATGCAAGCTAGCTTGTCTTTCTCCTTTTATTTTCTTTCTTTCCTCTTCCTTTCTAAAATGCAAATAATTGGGAAAAATCCTCTCCTGAGCCCTGGGCTCCTGGATCCCATTCTGTGCCCCATGGGTGCCCATCCAGCTGCATCAGTCCCCACGGGGCTGGGGACACAGAAAAACCCAGGGCAAATTCATCCTTGGCTTCGTCCAGCTGCGAAAGTCAGTCTTTGCACCCAAAAGGGTTGCGGGTGTTTTCTGGAAAGGTCGGGGAGCTGTCAAGGTGGGGGAGCATCACTTGGGCCGCCCCAAGGGCTGCGCTGTCCCACGCTGGGGACACCTTCACAGGCGGGCGATGTGGCTGTCGTGTATTACCTGCAGATTTATTGTAAGTACGCTGCAGATCTCAGGTCATAAATGACACAAATGCAACCTCCTGTGTTTCCATTCATAAAAATATATATGTGCAGCTGTTGAAAGTTCCACGCTGTCTTTGCTGTGGTGAAGCTCTTCACTGTCCCCATCTGTCCCCACGTGAGGAGCGGGGTGCGGGTTTGGGGTGAGCGGCAGGAATCAGCTCGGTTCCCCCACGCATCCTCTCCTCCCTCCGGTCCCAGAAAGAAACGCGTCTCACCGTGCCACCATGGCCCAACGCCGGCCAGGGCATCCTCCGGGTGGCTTGTGTCCTTGTCCCTGAGCCAGCCACCGCTCTGCAGATAACACCGGCAGCATCCCTTCATGTGTGTACTGACGAGCAGCAGCGTTTTGGGTAAGCGAAGCCCGGTTGCCTTCAAGGGCAGGAATAACGCCGGGTGTAGGTGCCGTTCAGCATCATGGACGGATTGAGAATTTTATTTGAGGGTTGCCTTCTATCCTGTGAGCATCTGACTTTTTAATTTGCTTTTCTAGAGTGTTTGTGCTGAGTTTCTACCTGAAACCAGGGAGGCAAGAGGGCAGCAGGCTGGTGGGTTTCCCCAGCACCCCGAGCCCTGAGATCAATATTGACCACAGGAGCAGCACCGGGATGGGGACTTACAGCACTGCCTGGTTTGCCACAGCAAGGGTGAAAAAAAACTAAGAAGCGAGTAGGAGGGATGGACTCTTATCTCCAGATCTTCACATCAAGATGTTCACAAGCCAACAAGTTGCTGGGCTCGATGAACACGGCAGAGTGGTATTCAGCAGCCTGCCTTGCACCAGAGATCAAGCAAAGCCACCTCCTCCACCTTTAAAATGTATGAAGCTACGAAATCTTAAGGGCATATAAACTTACTTTGATTGCAGGGCTGGTATCTTGGAAGTCGCATTCCTTTAATTTCCTTTAGCTGGTTGCTTTCCCCGTGAAGGACATGCACAGGGTGGTGAGTTTTCAGTGGAAACTGGTTTTGCCTCATTTTCCACTTCTCTCCTGCTACAAGGAAAGAAGTGCAGAGCTCCGGAGGCCTGCCTGCCTCTTTCTATGCAGACAGAAAGGGCTGGGTGTCTGTGCTTAATTACAGCCTGAAAGAACTGCATTTAAAAGACAACAGCAAGCTATTTAATTAATACTTATCATTAGCACACATAGGAATGCCTAGCAGCAAATTGCAACAACAAAGCAACGTTTTTTTTTCTTCTTGCACTTGGGATAAATTAATTTAAAAAAAAAAAAAAGAGTAAACAAACCATTTGCACCAGATTTGAGATGACTTTTTATGGAGTGGGAGTACTGGTATAGTAGCTATTACCCTGGGACAGCTGAGATCTATAGGAGCAGGCCTTTCAATCTCCAGCTCTCCTGGCCAAGAAGCTTATCTTCATCCATCCATCTATCTTTCTATCTCGGCATTTACACCGGGCTCATCCCCATGTCTGAGCGCCTACTTGTCTTCATACCTGTCCATAAATTACACAGTGCCCCCAGGGCATTATAAATAATAATTCAACTCCCAAACCTTCAGAACACTGTTTTAAAGAATTGGCTTGTAATTCATGGTGCTGCGGACTCCTCCTTCCAGCCCGTAAAGGGAAGGCTGGAGGAGAAGGACGTGACGACCCGGTCAGCTCAGGAAATGCCCCAAAATCAGCCCCGTGTGTGGGAGGGACAGGTTAGGTGCCCATGAGCTGGTGGATGGGGATGGAGGAAGGCTGGATTGCTCTGCTCATGGGAAGAAGTATGCTCATCCTCAGCCCTTCAGGGATTTTTCTCTCTCTCCTCGTTTTAGCTCAGCCAGCCCTGCAAATGGTCCATCGTCCCATGTCCCTCTATAATTAACAGCATTTTTAATGGCACTATTAATGGTTGGTGCAATGAATCACAGCATGGCTCTGCTGCCCACATCTCCATGGGGTACAACAGCAGGCAACGACCACTAGCTCAGAAGCAGATGGCTTAAAGTGTAGACCCCCATGTTTAGTCTGGCAGACCCAACCCACCTGTGACAGGTGCCCCAGAACCCAAATCACGCCTCGGACACTCCAATAAATGGCCACAGGACAGCAAGATGGTTTAGTACGCGTGAGCTATGGGGCAGAAACCTCCAGCTGAACCATGGGAGACCCCATTCTTCTATCCCAACACATTGCATATCCACCCCAACACACTATATCTTCACCCCAATGCACTACATCGCCACTCCAATGCATTACATCACCATCCCAAGACATCACATCGCCATCCCAAGACATCACATCGCCATCCCAACACACTACTTTTCCCCACGAGGTACGCAGGGGTAAGGAGCAGTTGTCCCAGCGATGTCCCCTGGTGTGAAGGGTGTCCCAGTCCCTGGGGATCATCCCTGGTGCGACACATGGTCCCCATGGAGGACGACTGCAGACTTGTGGGCATCGCTGTCCCCTGGAACACATGGGTCAGATCTGCTCAGGGTGAGGGATCTGAAACTGGTGTTTTTGCTGGGGAAAACGGTGAGCGGCTGATGTATGAGAATAATTATTTCACAAGTCTGGCCTGGGTTTGTGCACAGCTCTGGGCGGCACAGAAGCCATGTTTCGCTAACCCCAGGAGCACGTCGAGCTGCCAGAGCCCTCAGCCGCCTGTCAAGGCGTTGGGTGAGGAGGTGCCACCAAGCCAGCAGCACCCACCTTTCCACACGACTTTCCTCCCTGCGTCTTTCATCTTCCCATCAAATGAAGGTTATTCCCCGCCATTCAGCCAGAGACCGAGGAGGAGTGAGCTGAGCTCCGAGAACTCATTTTAGGGGCCGTAGCGGGAGCGAAAGCCCCGGTGTGGGAGTGCCAAGGTCCCCGAGCAGCCCGTGGCACCTGCGGGGAGATGTCCCCAGGCCTGTCCCCGCAGCAGGACCGGGCTGAGCGGCAGCGCATTGCCCTCTGCAGGGGTGCAGCATCCCTGCACGCCGCGCTGCGCCTTCCCCCTCCATCCACCCAGGAACAGGCTTTTCCTGCCTGGAGAGCCCCAAGAGAGGTTTTGTAGTGTCCTGCCCTCCAAACAGCTGGATTTGACTGAGGGAGAAGCAGCACCGCCACCCTACAGGATATTTAGGAATTAAACCCCCTTCCACCTCCCACACAGGACCTTGTCCCCAGCCGGATGCTTCAGGGATGGGATAGGGGCGAGGGGACATATTCGCCCTCGGTGCTCCATTTCTGCTTGGAAACACACCAGGCTTGGCGGGATGCAAGCCCGGCACCCCTCTCCCCGTCCTCCCCGCTGCTCCCGGCCAGCCGGATTTGCAACCTTTCGCTTGGATGCGGAGCTGCCTGCAATTTCAGGCCTCTCCCCCCTCGCAGGGTGTCTTAAGCTATGATTAAGAGCTAAATTACAGCCGGGCAGCCGGCCCTGTCCGAGAACCGCATGACTTGGGAAGGCAGCTATTAAAGGCGGTGGAGTCCAACTAGTATAACGTGCAGCGAAACGAAAGGAGCAGCCGACCACGGGGGTCAGACGGGACGGGGGGGCTCTCACGGCCGCCACCGTCACGAATAGTGACTTGCTGCACAGCCCCCCAGCGCCGAGCCATCATTAGGAGCAAGGCTATTCCTGAGGATGGGGCCGCGCTGTTGCTTAAATAAGAGGCATTTTGCTGTGCTTTTTGCATTATTTTTAAATAAGGTGTTTCCCACGGCAGAGAGAAAGGACCTCATTTTTGGGGTGGGGGCAGCCTCGGTGGAGGCACGGGTCCCTTCTCTCCCGCAGGTTTTGTTTTCAATGGGAAGGAAGCATCGGGCTGCACCAAGGAGCCGAGGAAAAGGCTGCTCAGGTGCCAGCACGGCGGCTTGCAGCCCAGGCAAGGCTCCCCGCACATTCTGCAAAATCCCATGCTGATTCACTTCACAGCATTTACTTTTACCCTGCTAAATGCCACTAAACCTTCAAATTAACCCTCCCATTACGGGACTTCCTTTGATGTCAAAGGGGATTTTTTTTTGATGGCAAAAGGGGATTTCTTCCCCCCAGTGTAATTATTCCCATTTTTTTTTTTCCCTTTTTAGGCACAAGAGATTCCTGCCAGATGCATGACTTGTGGAGGCAGCTCCCACATGAGGTATTTATATATTTATATGTATATGATGGGAACGTGGTATTGAAAGACCTGAAGTTTCGGTCTGAAGATAAGGGGAATTTCCCATTTCCTATTTGGTTCAGTGGAAGTTGCCCAGGAAGAGCCTGCAGCAGGACTTGGACCAAAAGCTGCAAGATATGGCACCGAAAAGTAGCTCCGGTGGCTGACTCCCCTAAAATAGCCATGCCCAGGGACCATGTCCACTGTTTAACACTATCACTGAGCAAGTTTCTGCAGTCAGGGACGATCCCTGAAAGTGGATCCACTCCAGTTCTGGTTTCTCTTCCAGCAGCTATGGCACAGAGGCATTGCCCACTTGGAACACTCCTGGTCTAGTAAACACGAGCTAACCCAAGCCCAGTGCACTGCTTTGCAGGGTGTGCACACTGCGAGGTCAATTCCAGCTCAGCTCACTGATCCCGCGCTGTTTTTTCTCATCCACTTTACCCAAAAGCCACCCATTTCTGCCCTTCATGCTTGCACTGAACATTTAAAGTTTTGCATGAGCTTTAGAAAGTGAAAAGCTCTGCAAGCGGCATGTTAGCCTGCTCTCCAAAGCATAAACAAGCACCTCATAATTCAGCACAGGATTATCGAGCAGGATACGGCTCCCAGGACCAAGAAAGCGCCTATTTTAATCCAGCTCCTTGACATGATCTGTTTTACAAAAAGTCTCTTTGAAGGCCACAGTGAGCACCTCGCTCCCGAGGCTGGCACAGGGCTGCATCTGCAAAGCCCCATGTTTTGCAGGACCGACGGTCCCCAGAGCACCCAGGAGGCTCCCGTGGGACATCTCTCCTTGGAGGGGATGGCACCAGTCCTTGCAACAGCGACTCTGCTCCCCAAAATGCTTTCACCCGGTCCTGCTGCTCTGTCCCTACCTGCACATGCACCATGGGCATCTCGACCCCGTTTATGCTTCCCCCCCAAAATCCAGCAGGCACCACAGATTCTTGGGGTGACCCCAGTCCCAGAGAGGACTGGGACCCATCACAGCTGCCTGTGACCCCACTGTCCCCACACAACCTGGGACTGCTGTAGGATGCATCCTCGACTGGCAACTGTCACCCATGCAAAAACCGCAGGAATCGATGCAACACCCACAGCTCAGCCCGTTTTTACTGAGACGGCAAACACGTGTTTGTTACTTCCACCAAGCGGCTGCTCAGCAGAAAACCACGACAGCTCGGCAGTGACACCTGGCAATACTCTTTCAGGTGGGTCTGGAACAAGATGTTCAGGGCCAGAATCACTGAATAATGTTCAGGAAGGTGATGATTGTGGATAACTTTAAGGGAGCTTTCTGTGACTGCTAGTAATGATGGAACAAACAGGTTTCTTCAGCATTTCAATCAGCTTTTATAAATTTATAGGAGAAAGAGGATATAATTACAGAGCTATTTGATGAAAATTTTATGAAATAGTCTATATAGTTCAGTGGCAAAGTACGTTCCTGCTAATAATTCATTGTACGGAGAGCATAGGTTCCCCTCCCAGCATAACACGGAGCCTTCCACGTAATGGAAAACAAGCCCTGGGCGGCATCGTCCAGCCACATCCCCATAGCTCAGGCCTGTGTGACAACCTGCCCACTGATGCCCTGCAGTCCTGGGGGGGCCAACCCACCCCCCCGTGCTCCCCACCGTTGCACCACGGCTGTGATGCGGTCCCGGAGTGCTTGTGCCCAGTCCTCCCCCCGCTGCAGGGCAGTAGATCGGGTCTCCATCGCCGTTAGGGCGGTGATTTCGGGAGGGAGGTGGGGAACCAGGCCAGCTCGCAGCACGGCATCCTGAAACTTGGCAGCAGAGGCTGGAGCTAAGCAACACCGGGGCACGCTGCAAAGGAAAGAAAAGCAAGAAAGCTTTTGATGTAAGAGGGCCCCAAGCTGGAGGCACAGGAGCAGCAAGTGGGGACGTGATGCTCTGGTCCCCGACACACCTGACCGTGGCTGTCCCCACGCAGGTCCTTACCCACTGGCACAGCTGTCCAGCTGTGAGTAGTGGTAGTGAGCAGCCACAGCTGAGTGGGGGCACAGCAGGTAGCGGTTCTCCTCCCAGCAGCGCTGCATGGCTCGCACGATGTCCTCGTCAGATGCTGAGCATGAGCGCAGGGTCTCGGAGAGCTGCAGCATGGGAAACAAGAGGTTTGCACCTGGCATCATCGCCCGCTGTGTTCCATTTAACGGAGCTGATGCCACGGGCACCCAGCAAAGCAGAAACAGGGAGGCTGGAGGCAGCACCTGGGGTGGGGGTTCCCCCAGGGAATGAAGGAAAGGGGTGGCTGCTGCAGATGGGGGAAGGCACTGCCGGAAATGCACACCCTCCAAAATTTTTAATAATGTATTTTTACATTATCTTGTATATATATATTGTATATATATTGCATCTTTATTTTAATAATGCAGGGTTTTTTTTTATTTTTATTCCATGCAAGCAGGCCCAGGTGCTGTACAAAGGATGCTCACTGGGGACAGCACACATTGGGTGGGACGAGGCAGAATTTTGCATCTGACCCAAAGAGCCTCACAATTCAAACATTCATTTTTCGCTTGCATTTCGCTCTGCTTTGTGCTTGTGGTCCCATTCACCAAGATACCAAGGCTGAATTGCAGTAGTGGACCCAGCAGACCCTTTCCCCAACACCACGCTCAGTTTGTGCCAGCACCCACTGCTCATTCCACCCTGATGCACCCCAGACAGCTTTGACATACGGCTAACGCCAGCACTGCAGTGCCAAGGAAGGAGTGGTTTCATATCCTACCTAAAAAATTGTAGGTATTTTTCATTAATTCTGTAAAGAAGAGGTTTCTTTTAAAAGAAAAATTAAAAAGTTTTTTATTTTAAAAGTTTTTTACTGATATCAAGCTCTTCTGTCTTAACGCTTAGATTGGAAACTCTCCAAAATGATTTTTTTTGTTATTCTGAAAATGAGTTGAAAACAACTGGCAACAGTAAATCTCCTTACACACAGAGGCACGGGCATGAGGACTGACCTTTCTGTGCAAATCCTCCGGCAGCTTCAGGCTTTTTGACACGCTGAATCGCTCCATCAGCGTTTTCATCAGGTGGCCATCAAAGCCTGAGAGCAGCCAGAGGATCCTCTCCACATTGTAAGGCTCCTAGGATGACAAGGCAATATGTGAGTCATGGAAATGTGAGTGTCTGTCTCAGCGGTAGAGCAGCTGTGTGGATTCTCTGATGTCTAATTAGGGTTGAGGTCCTATTGCCACCTTTTTCTTGGTGGAGGCTTGTGTCTTCTCCCTGGGCTTCGTATCCTCTCCCTGTACACTTATATCCCCAAACCTTGTCTTTGGGAACTCAATGTCCTTCAGACCTCTGACCTGTCAGAGCAGTCCAGCAGTGACCATCAGATTAAAAAAAACTTAATGAGGGGACAACTGATAAACTGATGGCGAGACCACATCTGTATAATCACCTTGAGAAAACCAAGCTAATAACACACTATGTATTTGAGAACCAAAATATCCAGCTGTTTACTTAGTGTTGCAGATGCTGCTGTGACTTAATGAGACACTCAGCTCCCTGCAGGGCCGAGCGATAATCTCTATGAGCATGTAAGGCACATATAGGGCCTGACTGGTCTGCATGGCTATGTAGCAATCAGTGTTGCGACACTGCAGCAAAACTCGGTGCAAGGCCATACAGGAGGGTCCCAAACCAATTTCGCTGCTCACTCTCATTCCCGCATGCTCACAAGCACCAAGAAACGTTCACCCAGGTGGTCTGGCTGAGATACCTTGTAGGGTCAGACAGGACAAGGGACACCAGCTACCGAGTCCTCATCACATCTCTGGGGTTCTTCCTAGGTTGCAGCCAAGTGCTGGTTTTGGATGAGTTCTTTATACCTTTTAGGAGCTGACAGCACTTATGACCTTTTGTCTCTCCATCCTGTCCTACCTTGGCGAGTCACTAGGACTTACTCAGCCTTTCGTGTCCTTATCTGGGTGGCTTACAGCTCCACTCCTGTTCTTCATCTTCCCACCATCATCTCCCAGTTCCTCCAGCCTGTAATCTTCACTGTAGACTGGGCGTAGCCTGCCCTTTGCTTTAGGCTGTCCCCTGCTTCCTGACCCGGGCATCCTGAAAGCTACGTGTCAGCATGCTTGGACTTCGATGACCTGGTACCAGAGGTACCTCCAGCACCGTCCTCCTGATATCCGTTCTCCCCGTCTTTCTTCTGCTGCTCCCACATCCAGAACTTCCCCTTCACCCTCCATTCGTACCAGCCTGTGGTTTCCACTGCAGATTTCTACATAGACACTAGTAAGTCAAACCGGGCCAGGACACTGGTGGGAGCCCTGGCCTTGCCATTAGCCAGCTCTGTGGTCTGATTTTGTCCCAAGCCACTAGAGCTGTCCAGGACACCTGGGCCTGGTTTGGAGGATGGATCATGCTGGCAACTGTTCCCAAGGGAAGTTTCAGCATGTGGACATAGTAAGTTGTGCTGCCTGACCTCAGGCCCACTGAACAGACTCTGGTTGGCTTCAGATGCTGCAAAGATACAGCATCTGCTGTGATTCTCCTGCAATCATTAAAAGGATCGTCCACATTATACTCTCTGCTTTACCTTCACCTTTCCAGTTAGTGACTAACTGGAAAGCTTTCCCTGCTTTAGCTTAGTCCACAGAAGAGGCAACCAAAAGAGGCTGTGTAGTCTCCATCCTTGAAGGTTCCCAGCACCCAACAGGACAAAACCCTGAGCAACCTGCTCTGACCTCAGAGCTCACCCTGCTTTGAGCAGGCCCCAGCTAGAGACCTCCTGAGGTCCACTCCAGCATGAATTATCCTGTGATCTGCTGAGCTATGGCAAGGTTTGCACAGATGCTTCAGACATGAGCTGAACAATGACGTCCCATGCAGACATGGAGAAGGACAGGCAGAGGAATACACCTGTTCAGCTCTTTGGGGATCTCTGGACACCACCTCACCCAACTGCCTCCCGCTACCACCCCAACATCTGGCACATGCTGAGGGGCCTCAGCAGATCAGAGCTGCTGAAGGGACATGTGCCAAGAGAGGAGCCCAGCCATCCTCTGAGATCTAAGGAGCCCCACAAATTGATGCCTTGGGAGGAAATTCAAGCTGCAGGCCACAGTAGCCCAGTGATAGGGGCACAATAACTTATCCTCTGCAAAATATGGCAGTTCCTGCAGGCTCCCAGGTTCTCTCACTGTATTTAAACAGCTTTTGGAAAATCCAAGTAGCTTAAGGCCACGGTGATACAACACCAAGTATTTCAGACCTTGGTCACTTGTTTGGAAGCAGATCCAATCCCCGTGGATCACAGGGTAGGTATGAAAGAGTATTTGCTGTTATTATTTGCTGGTATTTGCTTCCAGGCATTTGCTTTCTGTCCCTCCATGACTTTTCATTTCTGATGCCTTTGCCTGCTGGGACTTGTTTTGCTCTGCACAAACTGCAGACAACCATAGATGAGGCATTTCTTCTGGGCTGCTCCACCTTCTTCCCAGTCTCTTCTCTTGGAGCCTTTCAGAAGCACCAACAGAACCTCTGGGATGTGACAGGATTTATACTTCTCTAAGTGCCACAGAGGTTTTGAGAAAATGTCCCTCTCTTTCTAAGCTTGCACATAATGAACCCCTACAAACCAAGCATTGAACAAGGAAGATTACAAAGTCAAGCCCCAGAACAGTAGGCAGAAGGTGGTGGTTGATCTGTCTCAGCTTAGCAGTCTGCAGCATAAATGCTCAGTATGAGTCACACCTCTCAGTGCATCACTGAGAGGCATTGCCAGTGGCAGAATTATGGTCTTACAAACCAGGTATAACTAAGTACAAGGAAAAAATTATAAAAATATGCAGTGTTCCATATTTTCCCATTTGTACCAATTCGTTATATACCTGAATATCCATGGCTGATGCTAACGTAGCCTTCACATGCTCTGACAGTGAGAAATCTCCATGTTGAACAGTCCTATGAATGATGTCGTTGCTGTTAACCACAGCAACCAACCGAATTGGAAGACCCATTTTCTGGGCAATACAGCCAGCTAGAAAAAAAAAAAAGTGAAAAAATACATGCATACTTGAAGAAGAAAGATTCAAAGGACATTTAGCAAAGAAGGCACTGTATAAATTGGGCATCTAGTTCAGATGTAGCCAGAAATGACAATCTTTAATAAACTCCCAGATATCTATCTTAAATGCTTTGGTAGAACCCGAGATTATAAACTCCTGGGACACAATGCTTCTCCTGCCAAACCACCCCACTGGACATCTCCAGCTTTGAAGATGGATGGGCAGGGGATCAAGAAGTCAGGCAGCTGCCATTCAAGCAAGAGAGATGAAGCTTATGGGTTCTTGCAGTTTATTAATGCTGCCTTAGATGGGCAGCATGGAAATACAGTGAATGCATTTGAGTGCATCAAATCCTTTACTGCTTTCACAATACTGTTACGTGCCTATTTCGGGATGGAGGCAATCAAGGACTCACATTTAAAAGGCCAGATTATGCAATTAGGAGTGGTTCTCTTGACTGTGCACTACCATCTAAACCAGAGTAGGACCAGACAGGACTCCACATCTCTGTTAAAGTCTTACTTCAGAAATAGGAGCCACAGTATTTTCGCTTTTTTCTGGATCAAAGGCATTCTGCCCTTTTCTACTGTGCCCATCCTCAAGATAGCTACAGTCATCATCAAGGGGTGGTTTGGGATTTTCTGCACCTTGCAAATCATCAGTGACACTTGAATGAGTAATAACCATACATGAGTAATAAAATATAAGTGCTTCTGAAGAAATCCTACCAGAGAGTGGGTGTTTTAATAAACAGCAATACCCAGCATTTGCAAAGTGCTTTTAGTCCATAGGTCACAGAACACTCTCTCTCTCTTCCCTCATCTTTTTTCCCCTTCACCTGTGATATTTCCTCCTGCTCCTGTTGGCACAACAATTTCCACCACTGGCAGTGGGGTGGTATCCAGGGACGAGGCACACTGAAAGTAAGCGTAGAAGTGGTGAGCAATCTGCACCATAATCCTTGACCAATTGATGGAATTCAAGCTCATCAGATTGTGTTTTCTGGCAAAATCGGCATCGGCGAACAGTTCCTTGATTGGCTCATCAATTTCATCGCTGTTCCCATGAGCTGTCAGAAAGAGAAAGGAAAGATTAGATCTGCCAACATCAGTGCATCAGGCACAAAGTATTTCTGCTCAGAAATAGTACCAGACTCAAGCCATGGGGTTTTGCTCCAGCCAAGGGTGTCCTGAGCTGTCCATCTGTCTCAGGGGCTGTACGAGCCAGGGGCTGAGCGGCACCATGTGGACAAGGTCTGCTTTCTGCTTTTGGCATATTTATTTGTTTGGTATATTTATATTCAGCAGATATATTTGTTAGGAAGGCAACTGTCTGCATCTCCTGCAAGATGCCAAGGTAAGACCTGGCTGAGCGGAGAAGTCCATGGGACAGCTCAAGCACTCCATGGCGATCCACAGGGAGGGCACAGAGTTAGGGGTGTGAATCACCCATGAAGGTGACGGAAGAGAGAGAAGGGGTCACCCCTGATCTTTTTAGTTCCAAGAAATGGTGTTGAATTCAGTGCAGCTAAACACCAACCACCAGCATGGAGACAGCTCTAATCTGAGGCCCGAAGAAAAGGAAGCCTTGGACCACTTGGCCATCAAACTGAGGACGTGTGCTAAAAGCTCCTGTTAGCCAGATGTCTGGGCATAGCGATCACAACGGAAATGACCCGGCATGTGCAAAAACAGCAGCCCCCGGAGACTTTTACGGTCATGGTTTCAACACAGCAGGGCCACAACACAGACAGTCCAACAGCAGTACCAACCAGCAAAGACATGGACATTGTCTTCAATGACGGTGGTCATCTGAAGTTCCTGTATCTGGGTGCAGAGCCCTTTGGGCAGCAGAACAAAGATGTCCATGTTCTGCTGACCTCTCATGCTCTCGATGGCTGAGCTCCCCGTGTCCCCCGAAGTCCCTGTTTCAAAGCAGCAGAAAACCAAGGAAAGCAAACATGACACATCAGTCAAACCTGCATCACTTCAAGAAAAAGACACAGAGATGCTCCAAGAGATGTTTTTTGTTAGAGGAGCTTCCCTGGCATTGCCCAGAGTTTGCTCACCAGCCACCCATGAGGCTATACCACCCTGGGGCATCTATGTGGCAGGCCGTGGGATGATGACTCTCAAGGTAAAGACCCGCCCAGTTTTACGCCCCACAAAGAGGAATACTCACCCACCAGAATAGTGATGTGCTTCTGCTTTTTCTCCAAGAAGTACTGTAAAAACTGCCCAGTGCAAGACAAGGACAGATCCTTAAAAGCATATGTAGCCCCATGCCAGAGCTCCAAAACGTTCAGCCCATCTTTCAGCCTGGACAGATGGACAACATCCTTGTGTCTGAACCTGCTGAAGGCCCTGTCGATCAGGTCTAGAGGGAAAAGGGTTAAAGGGGCTGTCAGATTCTGTAGAGGAGTACTCTTTTGGCCCGTGGTTTCCTGCATCTGTGATTGTCATGCTCCTGGGAAGCTTTCTGCAAAGCCAAAGACTCTCAGTTGCTGGAAAGGTGACAGATATCCAACAAGTTATTCTTAGCTATTAGGAGGAAACGTGACAAGCTCTGTTGCCTTCAATAGTTCTACAGCAAGTAACCCCAGGGGAAACCTGACACGATCAAAGCAAACTGTGTTAAAACATAAAATAAAGGAAACCCAAATTTTATCATAGTGCACTGTTGAGACAGAGCTTGTAGCTGCCCTCTGGTGGAAGGGATGGCTTAAAAACATTACAAAGCATGGAGCAGCAGCAAACCCTGATAGGATGTCATGTCTGGAGCCAGCACAGCAGAGCTCCCCAGCAGTCAGCAGGGCCACAGAACCACCAGTTGCTATTGCAATCACCACAGTCCTCATCAGGACACAGAGAACACCTTTTCCAGAAGGTAACAGCAAGGCGACAGAGGAGAAAAGGGCTGAGAAAGGATCAGGCAATGGCGCGGCAGCTCCATCCTCTGGGGGCTGCGAAGAGGAGGGGGCTAAGGCAGGCGGCAGCATCCAAACACCCCAACATCCTCGCACACGTCCCTGCGAGCAGCTCCTGCCGCGCGGTTGAGGCTCACCGTTGAGTGTGCTCCGCGGGATCAGCTCAGCCGTGATGAAGAGGGAGCACAGCTCCTTCACCAGCTCGGGGTAAGAGAGGTGGCTCCACCGCCGCAGGGTGGCCCCGTCCAGCGAGGGGATGTGCTGGGGCATGAAGAGGCCGCCATCGGGCGCGTAGCCGGAGAAGAGGGCTCCCTCGAAGTCAACGGCCCCCGAGCCTCCCCGCGTGCTGATGTACTCCATGGGTACTGGGGAGGGGGCACCACAGTCACCGCCGGGGCCCCAGAGCTCCCACCCTGCCAGGAACACCCAGGCTGACCCCCAGAATACTTCCCAACGTGGACACACACAGCTGGAGGACGGTGTTGTGCGGTGCTTCGTGGGCAGTGGAAATGCTGCGTGGGGTTCGCACCGAGGTGGCTGGGCCGTGAGGAGCCCTCTTGTCCGGCTGTCCCCCCGGTGCAGAGGTCACCGCGCAGGCACCCGACGTCCCCTACAGGCCACGTGCAGAAGCTGGATCTTTAAAATAAAAATAAATATGTTTTTAAAAAATAGGAAAGGGAAAAGGAGGAAGGGGGGAAAAGGGAAGGAAAAGGGGGGGGAAGGATTATGCTTCTAGAGCAGCCTGATTTAGTTCCAGGGGCTGAACTACGGACAGGATTTAACTCAGTGCATGACAAATACAGCAAACCTCCAGGATCCTTT